>JAAXOA010000002.1:0-88763 GCA_036561885.1 Salina celebensis | reverse complement strand
GTTGAGTTGAGCGTTTTAACTCATTGAGTTTATGCTTAGATCTTTCGCTCCTTCTGGTAATCGTGCTTGAGCGGTTTATATTACAATGATAATCCATCAATATGACTACGAAATGACGAGATAATAGGGAAAATGCTTTGACGAACACAGCCATAAAAGAAATGGGGTTGCGCAAAAATAGCAGCTTTCCTACTACTTATTCTATCAATTATGGTCAAAATGTAAAAGGATTTCAGGAGTAGTGCATGCCCGAACTGCATAATACATTGGCCTATTAATTTCTTACGAATTTTGTGAACGCGATGCAGTTTCGCTGGCAGTAACGCGACAGTTATAACAATACATTACATCAAGTTCTCTTCTCGATAGTTGGAGATATAGAGTGAAAGTGAACCGGATGGATGGCCGAACGCCTACTTTGTTGATGGCACATGTTCCTACATAATATTTACCATAATTGAAACTAAGATTAACATTAGATGATGAAACCAAGGGAAAGGTAAGTAGGCTTTCCAGGAAGTCCTTAATGTATTAGTAAACATTTTTATTATCATGAAATCATTCTAGTAACCTGGAATGAAAACGAGAACATAAAATGTGAAAATGTTGTGCATTTTGTCAATATTTTATTTTCCCCACAAAAAGGCTGTAGAGTACATTACCCGGAAATTAACACATTTTGTAGTTCTTGGCATTACATTTTAAACACAAGCAGTTTGTGCAATTCGTAGATATTTGAATTGAAACTCTTATGCACGTTTTTGTATGCGAATCTAAAACGGAGTCGGCCATGTTAAATAATATACCGTCAGTCAGGGTGATGCCTGGCACAAGCAAGTTCTTTTGGTTCATTTTTGCACACGTTGTTACATAGCTTGTGGCTTTTCTTCGATCATCGATGGTGATGGTTGTACTTTGCTGAATTTTCCAGAATGCATAGTTGATAGAGCTGGTTGGGTAGGTACACAGCAATTTTTTATCCTGTAGCTGGCTTAGGCATCTCTTACAGAATACGGAACATGACTTGCTGCAGGTAGCACAATCAAAGTTGGTCACGCTATCGTCTGCTCATCAATGACCACATTAGCAAATTGTGAATCCAATCCAAATTCAAACTGAATACAATTGTAGTGACTAATTAGCATTATATCACACTTGATATGTCTACAAATCGGTTAATTTCCACTCAAAGATGTCTTAAAGCCAACAATAATCGTTGTCCTGTCTCAAGGACGTATGGTCTCGATTGGTCTACCCAACTCTGTAAAGAAGATTATGTGATCTCAGAGATTAGCTCATTCTTTCTTCACAAATTGGGAGCCTGTTGTGTTCTATGTAGTTATCCTTTATCGACTAATAGTTTGATAGAGATCCCCTTCAGATTTGATCATCGTATTGATTCGCAAATTCAGCAGAGATATGCTTCTCAAAAGTTAAGTTTTCTGTCATAGTCCTACAGAATCCCGATAGAGATGCTAAAGGTAAAGTAATCTGCCTTGGATAAAAGAGACTCGTCTGCCGATACATTCAATGCGCAATGATATTGAATCTTACACTGATATAACATTCAAAGATTTACGTACAGACATTTGGTCGTCTATTTGGTCTTGGCCAATGTCAAAGCAATTATCTAAGCTATTGCTATTGCTTCTCACAATACAAATCCTTTTGCGAGAAAAAAGTATTGAAGGTTAGGTCAAATTCATACGTGTCCACAAGATTTACAACTATTTCAAATTGAAATTGAAAATCATATTACATACACCTTATTTGTCATTATACATTTGCAAGTGCTACTTCATACTTACAACTTTTTAAAAAATCATAGCAAATCATACACATCTCCGATAAAATAGAGGTTGTGCCTAACTTCAAAATTAGTGTTGTTTTCGTTAATGAAAGACCACAATGCAGCCTCAGACTGCTCGCTGAGCAGCAGGTGTGGTTTTTTTTTCGCATCGTCTCGTGACATCCACCTCTCTCAATTTATATAGGAATTTTCAAGGATTTTGTTTCTTCAATATTAGGGAAACTCTACATACAATCTTCTTCAACTTGCACGCATTCTAACTGCAAAACAGAGAAGTATGTTTGATTTGCACTAAAAAATCACTGCAGGAGCTACAGAAACAGGTGCAACTAACCAAAACATATCAGATTACACTATGCTCATAGTTTACCCTATCGATTCTCTAATGGGATGGCGAGGATCATTACCTCTTGCTTTTTTCGTTGTCGTGCTTCGTAAATTTAATCTACATTTACGATTGTCTTCGGATGAATATTCCAGTTTGCTGTTCTGCTCTATCTGCACACACGGCAAAGGTGCTAATTTTTTTTTCTTTTTTTCTGTTTAATTGACAAGACGAGTTTTTTATGACAGATGGTAGGACGGGCAGAGAATATTGAAAGAAAGGTGGACAAGAAGAAAAATATTTAAGTATTGTACTGGCAGGTAGGTATGAAAGATGAAACTCGTTCTCATGTGTAAACCAGTGCAAAAAAAATTCTCTCCATCGAGGCGTAGTATTGTACAAGCTCATGCCACTGTGCGTACGTACGTACATATTACGCAGCTTTTCCATCTTATTTGCAGCCGGCATTAGAAGAAATGCTTCTGGTGGTTTTCAGATTTTTTTCTTACCAAAGTTTTCCCAGTTCACAAATCAACTCAGCAATCATGATGATCCTGTTTGATGGGACCGGCTGTGTCTTTCAAAGAGTTGTGGGCTTTTTCCCCGAAAAAAAAACACAAACCACACGATCAGAGCCAGCGAGTGTATGTTTCAAAGGAGAAAAAAAATCTCGACTCAACCACTTCTCATTTCACAGAGACTGGTATTTCATGATAATAATGATGATGAGATGGGTATTTAACAGCTGTCCCGTCTAAAGAAACAGGACCTTATTGGTTTAAAACCTGGGACTGGATGCGAATAGACATCGTCAAAATTAATGAATCCAAGATGAGTCGGTTCTCTTACAGATAGGGAAAAAAGATTCATGGCCTGCTTCGTCTCCACTGTCGTATTACTTTGTTGGTAAAATATAACTGTCAGGATTTTGCATACAAAAGGATTCCTATTATTTTCATATTATTCAATTGATTTGCTTTCAAGAAAGAAAGAAAAAAAACACTTATTGTTTTTGCGCACTCTGTACATTTACTTAAGAATGCTGATACTCTAATGAAAACGACAGAAAGTCCCAGATGCGTAGATTGATTCAATTAACTCAAGCGAAAAATGTTTTCATGCAATTCAAAAAGATAGTTATTGGCACAAGTTTGTAAAGTGATTTCTAATCAAGGAACGTGTTAATTGAAAGTATTAAGGAAACTAATGTTCACGTCTTGGGTCAACTGACATATGCAATTTAGCAGGTCAGCAAGGAATCTCTCAGGGAAATTCCTGTTCAACCAAGGAGCTTTTTACTTCAGCTTGATCTTTTCATGCTGCTCTTCCCGTGCACGATCGGGTAGGCAAGTTAAACCAAAGTCAAGTTGATCTCCAGGGGGTAGTAAAATAACAATATTAGCTGTTGATTCCTCTCTTGCACAATGTCCACTGAAAAAAAAATCATATTTTTTTTACACGCACAAGCATCCATACAAGTTTTTTTTTCTCATTGTATAAAAGGCGCAGCTGCTCCTTAAAAAAATCAGCAGCAGGAGCAACTCTCTCAGGAGCGATAGTTTCGCAGCACCGGTCCGTACCAATTTTTTATGCATGAACACACATTAATACGTTTATTATGTAATACAGTGGACATCAATAAAATTGAATGAGGAATGAGGAGAATCGGAGAGGAGACTAGTAAGAATTTTGTTTTTACGAGCAAATTGTATACAAAATGTTGATTTTTTTTGTTTTCTTCGAGTTGTACCTACCAGGGTGAAAAAAAATGATAATAAGAGGCTTCCTACAATGTGAAGGGTGGACTAGTTTGGGACAAAAATATTACAGAGGAAAAAAAATGATCGTCATTTTTACTTTTTTTTCGTCATGACATGAGAGGTATTTCAACAGAAGTTGAGAATGAGTAGAAATTATTATAGTAGTTAACAAGAAGCAGAAAGGTTGTCTAGTTTGGTAGAACACTGTCTGTTCTATGTAATGACAATCAATGTGTGCGCACGCAAACTCACATGAGCAACTTTGCAACTCGTAAATTTTCTACTTGTAAAATGCCGGAGTGAAAATTGTCGACGTATTTTAAAGCTGAGAGAACAATACAGGTAAATAAGAAAAAAGTATAGATCTTCAGCGTTCCAGTAAAAATGGGCTATAGTCGATGAATACGCAGTACAATGAGTAACTGTTTGGGCTGAACAATAAGGTAAGAAATTGCAAACACAAATAACAAACAGAAGACAGAATTGTGAATTCAAGAAAAACTTTCGTTCCTTTCAGTCAAGGGTATTGTTCATGAAAGAAAGATTTGTCAATGTAGAGACTACTCTTGCGAAATGTGTGCCAGCTTGTGAAACTCTTTCTTACAGATAGGAGCCATACCAAAAGTTCACATTTTTAGGGGCAAAATGAGTTCATTATTAAAATTGTTGGCCCGAGGGGAAATATAAAAATTGTTGATATCAAATCTGTTGGCACAAAGTTATTGATATTGAGCATGAATCAGGATTCAAATTTTTGCAGAAAAAATGGAGATTTGACTTTTGTTCTCAACACGCCACAGGATTGGAGGACTGTTTTTATATCATTTTGACATTGTCTCGAAATACACACTAAAAATACTGGTTTTTGGCTATCTTTGACCACACATTGCAATTTCATTGGATAGGTTATCCCTTTTGACATTGACCATGAGAGGATCGTTACCGCAGCTACAGAGAGAATATGCCGACTCTTGTTCAACAAACTTGCAATAATACGTAACCACCAGCCGAGTGGCGAAAAAAAGAAAGATTGGAAGCTTTTAGTGAAGACTTGCAGAATTTCTAGGTAGGGCTTGGCAAAGGAATATTTTGCGTCGTAATACAGATTACAGATATAACAAATGGTATGGTTTGATTGTGGGGATGTATGAAAATGGTACAGGCGCTGTTTTTGCAAAAAGAAGCATCTGTACCTGCACATGCTACATCCGTAACGTTTCTTTTTTTTGCAGAATTTCAACATGGAGACTTGATATAAAAAATTCAAACATGGACGCACGGAGCCCTCAGTCTACCTGGAGAAAAAATGCTCGCAAAATTTTGAAGTGAAATGCTTTTTTACACACTGAGAATACTACCGATTGAAAATGAACACAATATTTGCAAAACCGGGGCACTGAATCATACGTTTTTTGCATTCAGTCAGATGGCAGGGCACCAAATTTCGTGCCTAGGCACCAAATTTCGTTTCTCCCCAAAGGCACCAAATTTCGTACCTTCGGAACAAAATTTCGTACTTAGACACCAAATTTGGTTCCTAACGGATTCATATGGCTCCAAATTTGGTACCTAGGAAAGATAAATTCAGTAAAAGTGAAAGTAACAGAAAATAACGGTGAGTAACAAGGTTTTTAATTATGAATAATTAAAATCGAAAAATTTGCTATTTTTTGATCGTTCGGCTTTTTATTTTTATCGTTCGGAACTGACCTAAATATGCATTTGAAGTTAGATATTGAAAAATGATTGTTTTCATGAACTATTTCGACTAGGGATTTGAAAAAAAGCTATAAAAAATTAGAGAAAAATTTGCTTAATTTAGTTGTAACAAGAGTTTTTGTTAAACATAAATAAAATTATTAATAAAATTTCAAAGAGGTACCAATTTTCGTCCCTAGGAATTTCCGAGCGATAAAAAGAAAAAGCCGAACGATCAAAAATTAGCAAATTTTTCGATTTTAATTATTCATAATTAAAAACCTTGTTACTCGCCGTTATTTTCTGTTACTTTCACTTTTACTGAATTTATCTTTTCTAGGTACCAAATTTGGTGCCATATGAATCCGTTAGGAACCAAATTTGGTGCCTAGGTACGAACTTTTGTTCCGAAGGTACGAAATTTGGTGCCTTTGGGCCGAAACGAAATTTGGTGCCTAGGCACGAAATTTGGTGCCCTGGCATCTGACTGGCATTGCAGTATTTTTATGTTTTGCAAAACGCGTCAAATGCATTTTTCAAGGTTCAGTTAAGTATTGCTTGCTACTAACTATAAACTTATCATGTCTAAATGTTCAATAAACGTCTTATGTCTACGTCCGTAATCTACCAGAGAATAGTGTAAGAGCTGGAATAGAAGCAGAAATTTGCGGCAAACAAACATTCAAAATATGTAGTAACTAAGTATCAAGTAACATGACTAATATCCACACGTAATTATCTTGGTAACAGGGACAGTGTTTCAGAATTTTTCACAAATCAATTAAATCCGCTGGATTAAGATTTCGTACATTTTTTTGACTCTTTTCACATTTTAATATCGACCTAAGAAGCCCACTTCCATGAAGGGTCGAAGGGCCCTTGTTTATCGTTGTAACCACAAGATGTCTATAATGTTCACAAATGCACAAAATGGGCTGCTTACTAGTATGTCTCTTCTGATAGAAAGCATATTATGCAATGCGCGAATGGGCTGTATGCATTTTAATCCAAATTCAGTATTTATGACTTAAACTTATTGAATGCTACGTACTACTTATAGTTTAGACCCCTCGTCCAGAATATACTCATCGTCCTTAAAACCATTACAAGACATTTAATTTATGATTAACTAGCATCGAAAGAACGATTAGCGATAAGTATTTGAAATACCTTATCCATTGGATGGATGGTTTTCCAATTAGTTTACTATACTTATCTAACAATATTTGTAACTCTGGAGAAACATGCAAACATGCAAAGCTGGATTTTCGACATATGATTTTTCGGCACGAAATGTCGGATCATTGTTGATCTTGCATCATGTATATCCACGGTGACGGACGGTATCGTTCTAAAAATCGAAAACGATAAAATAGAATATCAAAATGATAGACTGGCCGACAACTCTGTCACGCGTATTTAAAAAACCATACATTAGTTTTAAATTTTAAAACATTATAACCAATGCATCAAAACGTAAGTTGTGAACGCCACATTCGGACTAAATCTGCTGATTACTAAGGTAGCCTATACATTGGATTCGAAAGGGAAAACTCATCGCGGGAATTCACACTTGTGCTCATCAATTTTAGTTCTTTACAGAAACTACCCTTGTCCCCTTGAATAAGTGCAGATAGAACGTAGGGTTGAACAACAAAAATATGATGCTTTGATGTAGTATGTTATGTTCTCTTGGAAATATTTTCGTCATCTGAAACTATTTCTTTTAAGAAACCACCTGTCGACCCTTCATCAAACCCGGAATTTTCCCATATAAAAAGCTCACTTCACTGCACAACTCATTTCACTTCATAGCTAATATTTAATTATCGAATCATAACGGCGCATTAAACTTGAATCGCATACCGGATTATATTATCTAAGTAAACTTGTACAGATAGATAAAACAAAGCGTAAAAAATTCAATAAGAAAACAAAGCCTGAGTTTTATCAAGCTACTGAATGTAAGTAGCTACGCATTAGCATAACATTCCAAATCAAACAAGCTCTCTCACTTCTCATTCAACATCAACTTGATAATCAGATTTTTCTGAAACAAAACGCGCTTCTGTCCACCTCATCCCGTGAGGTCCCCTTTCTTCATCCTCAGTCTAATTTCCCAGTAAACCCATTCCAGTCCTCCAAGCCCACTCATTTACTCTTTCTCTCTTCCATTAACTCTTTTTTTCAGAATGAACCACTGAATGATTTTTTTAATACATTTTTTTCATGAATGATACTAGCAACCAATCAAGTTCACAGGGTCATAAAAGATGAGAACAAGGTTCATTCCTGTGCATCCTATCGCGGCTCCCCTTCTCTCTGGACAAGCCATCACTTTTCTTTTTGCTCTCTTTGCCTATCGACAAAAACAAGTTGGTAAACAAGATCAAAAGAGAATTGAATTACCCAGAAAACTTATCAATGGACCAGTATAATCATCATCATGCACAACAGCAGCAGCGACGGCGGCAGTTGTCTGCTTGATTCATGTGCATGGTCACCTATTTATCCTGCTCTGTCATTATGTAAAGCAGATTACAGTCAACTTATAAACTCTCTTTAACTACCTATATAACTAACTAAATCTATGAGAAGAGCCTCTTTTCTCTTTTAAAATTCAAGATCTCTGATCAATGTTCGAAAAACGCGATTAAGAATGAACCTGCATTTTGGAACCATGTAAACCAAAAAAGAGTGACGATGGTCCCACATGAGAAAAACAACAATGATGATGCACGCATACATTACTTATACAAAATACGTACATTTTTTTACTAGTTTTCTTCATTCAACAATTTGATTGTGATCTTGGCCCGAAGAGAATCTTGATTTTTTTCCTTCTTCAACCTGCTCGAGAGGGGAAAAAAATCTGTTTGTTCAACAAAGTTAGGTAGTTATCCGAGATGATCCATGAATACTTATAAGAGCCGAAAAGGTTAAGCTGTTTCGAAGCCAAGCTATTGTTCAATGAATAAAATGCGTTTGATATTTCATTCTTTTTCTGGTAGGTTTGAAAGGATACAAGATAGAAATATGTAGACATTTCACTTTCCTATTCCGACTAGCTAATTAAGAAGAATGCTGGTGAAATAGCGAAACTCTCTCGTTTCTTCCCTCGTTTCTTCTTTGTTTCATAAGATTGTTTGTTACGAGTATGCAGATAGTTCACGAACAGAAGCAGTATTTTATAGAGAGTGTTAAATGGGGAGGCCAAAAGTTGATTATTTTTATGATTTTCTTGACACCATCATCTTCCATGCGGAGAGTAACGTCTACTTCGAAAACAATACGAACTTTTGTTTTTTTTCTCGATTTTCTCCAATCAAAAGAAGAGAATGCGCATGCGTAAGGCTTTCAGTTTGATTGACACTGGAGACCTTTTGCAAAAAAAAATATATGATTTAGTAATGCTTTTGATTGAGATTATGAGGCAGAATTACAAAACGGTGATTGGTTTCGTGGGATAATTCCCTGAAAATATTAACATATCATAGTGAAAACGTGCAACTAGCTGGCATTTACGAATAGACGTGACACACATATGAAGTAAAGCCAGATTGTACTTTACAAAGTTCAACTTAGGATAATTATGAGGCGCTGACGTAAATTGTTATGTGGCGTTATACATACGATGATTACTGTTATATTTGGAAAGAATGATAAAAAATTATTATTATTATGGAGTGGAAATTCGTCACCCGTATGAAATTCGTGTCATTTTATTTGTTTTAAAATTTTACGATTAGTCTACATGAAGCAATAACTTGGATTAGAAAGCAGTCAAAAGTAGTTGCATAGGCGACATAAAAGAGCTGAAAAGTTAAGCATGACGAGTCCCACACACTCTTGACAGTTTTTCGAGCTGATTTTATTCCAAGTAATGCGTCATTTTTGTATGATAAGCCAAGACGGAAGGCGACAGACGGCTCCAGAGAAGGTAATTGCGCTTTCGCTGGCTTTGATGGTAGCTTGAAAAAAAAGTTTTGCAATAATATTTTAGTCTAAACAAAAATGGCTAAAGAAATGATTAGTTTTTAAAAACGTCGTGGGTCAAGTAGTATAAACAGTTTTGATACAAGCACGCCGTCAAGATAATATTCCTAAATGAGCTCAACTTGTTCAGTGTAGAAGTGTTCAAAAATGGCTATTAAAGTTAAGACTTTTTTATTTCATGAATGGCTCTGTTTTTTTTTCTGCAAACTCACATCTCCTTGCCAAGAAAAAATATTTCTTTCACTCAACTACCTAATTTTACGACTTGCACGTTCACCTTGTTTATTTTCCAGAAGATACCCCACAGATAAATATGAGTCATAAAGAAGTCATACATACATAACAATAAAAATATGTGAATGTGTTCGTAAGAAAGGCATTTTTGCACGCCTCGTCCATTGATCAAGTACCCGCAAAACCATTTTTTTTTTGTCTTCTTCTTGACTGTCTCACGGTGTGGAATTTCGCAAGTTACCTAATGGAATGGCCATTCATTTAAAAATCTTTTCTCAGAGTATTTTTTTCTTGCTCAATGAGTGTAGAAACATTTCTGTCGTGTTTGCCCTGTTATTGTTATCGCGAAAGAATCATCAATACCATCATTCATTTCTGCAATGTTTACGGTCATGACTGAACACATTTTTATTGACCTCACCAAAGTTAATTGATTTTTGAAGACGGGCAATTATGAAAAGTATGGATGCACTAAAAGAGAAAAATATGTGGATGATCTATGATTTGAAATCTGAGACTAATGTTTCTCGACACATTTTCACATGATTTCCTGCCATAGAAAAGAAAAGAAAATGATCAGGTTTCCAAAATTGCACACAAGCCATCATCTTGGGTAGAGCAACAATAGAGACCATTTACTCGTTTAGATTGCACCACCACAGGATTCTCTAGTCAATTTCCAAACAAACAATAAGAAATTCTTGGGAAGGCGAGAAAAATAATAAGGAGGAAAATTGACTTGAAAGAGTGCACACAAGCTAACTAGTTCATGAGCACATACCAATGACCGCCGTCAAACGGGCTATAAGGAAAAAAAAGGTTTTCTGACAAAACAATAAGGGATCAACCTGCTGCTTCCATTTTTTTCAGTCAGAAGCGCCAATATAACAACAAGAAGCTCCTTTTATTTTTTATTTCAGGGTCAGTCTTCCAATCAGTTTATCTGCGATATGGGAAGTAAAATAATAAGGAAGACGGATTCTCCTTTTGGGATGAACACACACCATCACCATTTCCAATTCTTGGAAGCTCTTCAAAATCCCCTCTCCTGCAGTTTAACTCTCAAGACAAAAAGTCAAACAAGTGTAAAAAGGAAGATGAGGGTTTCTGAGAGTAGTCAAGTTGCTATGGACAAGGAGTATGCTGAGGCGGTAGAGCGCAGGGTACATCATTATTATTGCAGGGTATATTAGTGAGATTTTGGTAAGAAAAATGTGGGCTGGAGAGCAACAAAGGAGAGAAAGAAAAGGCCCTTAGACCTTATTCACACCAATGCTCAACACATCAGAAGCTGTATATTGGCTACAGGGTAATAAAACTTTTTTTATTTCAAAAACGAGAAAAGGAAAGTAGCCACACATGACCAATTTAGCCAGAAAACATGGTCTGACGTGCAAAAAACAGTGCAAATATGAGCTGAAAATCATTACATGTTAGTATCAAGCACGCTTATCTATGAGCGAGTATAATCAATCAAAAACTGACTAGTATATAGGACCGATCTTGGCACAGACACACGGCTGGACATACTTTCGAAAAAGTTGCTCCCGCTAATGACTAATACGCTGATAGAAAAAGTAAACCACCCCGTATGAAACAAGTGATTCAAAGAGACTGGCTGAGTGGTAGCTATTATAAAGGATATCAGGCAAGTCATCGCCACATCGTTGTTGATTCCAATCCCAGAAATATTTTTTTTAATACCTTCTTCCACCAGTGTAGCAGCAGCATCTCAAGAAAAATACACTTGATCCTTCGTCATTATTACTATCGTGATTTTACATCGCCAGCTAAAAAGGCAATCGAATGGAGAGAACACGCACTTAAAAGAAAAGAAGGAATGTATCGTCCACGTCATCTTTCAAACAGTGGAGCACCATTAAACAGACTTTTTTCTTTCTAGAGATGATGATGATGACGCTTATTTGGTGAGAAATAAGAGATTCCTTTTGATTATCCAGACAATACGCCTTACAAACCTCAAAATCCTTTGATTGCACGCAATTCTTTAGGGTTTTTTAAAAGTGAGAATGACACAGCCGCAACGATTTTTTCGTCCACTGATAAGCCCAATTGGTCAGACAACTATTTTAATAGCACACCATTGAATCAAATCCAAAACAAAGACCTGTGCGCCAGTCTGGCCTGTTGCTAACCCTTTTGAAAGAATCTCACAATCTGTTTTATGTTGACCTATCAAGGTTCTCTTGCTTCTCTCATTCTGCCAAAAATCCTAGGCACGGCAAAGCGTATCCATCAAGCCTGCGACAGGACATTGACGTTGAGATAGTTACTTATCACTTGTCAGTAAGAAATTAATGACAAAAAAATGATCAAGCCAAGCAGTCTTTTGCTGTACTACGTCCATACAAAAAAGAAGAAGAAGAGAGATGTGATGTATGGTCATCGACCAATCCTGCAATGGACAAAGAGCAAATAGTTCATGCATTCATTCATTTCAAGCCGGCCATTCATCTTACATCCGATGGTCACCTGCCACAAAGCAAATAACAAATGCATCAACCAGTTATGTACTGATTAACAAGAAAATAAATCATACTCATTTCCGGGCATTTTGGATAAACAGAGATGTCAAGTTTACTTGTAGTCTGCTCTCAATACATATGAAAATATATTCTCTGGTGTACTAGGCTCGTTCTAGTGTTTCATTGTTCCATTTGTCGCACATGTAATAATGACATCATGGATTTGTTTTTTCTTGAAACACGTGAGTCGGCTATAACCACATTTAGCACTTCTGTTTGTGTTTTGTGGCATTGAAATCAAAAGTTAGGTATTTGTGTGCCTGCAAAAAAAAAGCTCGAGAACACATTCAAAACATGCTATTTTTTTTGTGTAACCACTACCGACAGAATCTGGTGTCGGTGGTGCTGGTGTTTCTGACTGTCTTGTGTGTGATTGATTCTTTATAACGTTTCTCACGCTTTGCATACCATCACCAGGAGCTATTTCGATTGTCAAAAGTACTGCAAAAAGCGAGCTGGTGTCGGTGTCGGCATCACTTTCAAACATTTTCTTTTTATTACAAATGTTTCTGTTGATGACATTTGTTATTTTTATTTTCAAAGGTCTCAATAGTACGACTTTTATGTAACATTGTAATTGTTTTACACTTTGTTTTACTTCATTTTTGAAACATCTTAGTAAAATGCCTAGACTTGCTATTTTTTGCCTGCTAAATAAAAGGTTAAAAGGAGCAACAGAGCTGAGAATAGATTGTATGCAGGCAGCCACCAGTAGAGCTTTTGTCTTTAAAAAGTTTCTTAGATTTTCACCGCAACTTTGCGGTGTGTGTGTTTTTATATTAAAAAATGCACGTATTGTGCGTGTGACCAGCCGGCGTTGCTACTCTAGAAGGGAATCTGTTTGTTTAAAAGAGAAAAAATGTAGACACGGCCAATGAATGTGTTTGCGTTAAATTTTTAATTGTCTTTTTTTATTTGGTATTCTATTATCGGCTGTTGATTTTACGTTAAAAAAATCTTGTACGATGGAGAATGACTTGCCAATTGCAATTGTTTGTATCCATGAAACAAGAAAAAATCTCTTGCTTGCTAAGGTGTGAACGCCGGCATCTTAGCGAGTGCAAATACATAACATACAAGTTCACTTAAAAATGTATATATTTCATGGACAATAGTTTATTTTGCTCATACCGAGGGTCAATTCTCTATTTTAATTTACTCAAAGAGTACTCCTGAATAAATTGGCTGTTTTTTTTTCTATACCAACATTTCAAAAAGACACATTTACATGTCAATATTTGCAAAAGCAGCCGTGTGGAATTTGGCAAAACTTACGAAATGCTCTCTCTTGCTAAAAGGAATGTCTAAGGTTTATGCTAAATATTTTGAATCAGAAGAAAGACAATGTTTACCGACAAAAATTTCATGCCTAGCTGGGAACTGAGCAGTAAAAAGAAAAAATCATCATATTGATTATTTCGCCACCACAAAGACGATTATCTCTGCATTCCATTCTCATTATGATGAGTGTAGATTTAGTAATGTCCGCATAATACATCTCATTTTCTAATTGAGGTTACCCAAACCGTAACGAACCTCAAGGACGGCGGACGAGTTCCTACCGGCAAGGTTCTGGTGCAAAACAACAAAAAATCTTAGATAGCAACCAGATGATATAAAGACGAAGGGAGAAGAAAAAGAGATGAAAATAATAATCATCCAGTTCATCATAAAAAAAGAGCCACTTGTCGGCTGGCAAGATTGAAAGCAGCACTGCGTAGCGTTCATGTTGATATGTGTGCCTTTTTTTCTCAAGACATAATCGATCATCGTCTTGTGTGGGGTATCCACAGGAGTACGCAATGGAATTCGGAAGAACGTCATTACCAGGAATAAAGGAGAAGAAGAGAGAAAAAAATGAGGGTATAACGCTGCATAAAAAAAATCTACCACAACAAAAATAAGAAACATTTATTTTCCCGAAACTAAAATAAAATTATATGAGCGTCAAGTTACTTTCCACACGAAATAAAAGTCAAACACTACCCGTTAATGCGCAGCCAGGTAGTTTTCTTTTATCAAAATTAATGGTTGCAAACAAACATTCTTTGGAGGGATGGTCACTTTTGTCTTTAAGTGTACTACTTTTCTTCTTAACATTATCTCTTGTTGAAGATTCAATGAGTTTTACGAAAAGAATGTGGAAAACAATGACTGGACCTATTCAAAAGGCTACTGTATTGAATTCTAATTTTAGGTAAAAATCTAAGACAATCGAGCCGATCAGGCTAATAAAATGTATGCAAGAAAAGTTCATTATTGTTTTACGACCTCATATAATTTAAAGAAGAAAAAAACTGTTTCAACTTGCAGGAGCAAGTTGTCTTCTAGGTATAATATTATGCAGAGAAAAAAAATATAGATTCATGCAAAGCGTCAATGATCAGCCGTATCCATTTGTAATTGGTAGGAGCAATCTTAGAATTAGTGCAATCTTATCAAGAGAGCCACATTCCCTTTCATTTTTTTATGCTGCTTGCAGTGTTCATTACCTTTTAGTCTGGTTTACCCTCGTCATCACACGTCTTTTCCACCCTTTGATCATTTCTTGTTTCTCTAACTGGAATTCATCAATGTTTCGTATAAAAAAAAGTCAGTCATTGAGTCGGTTGGTTAGTCAACCAATCTAGAAATTATTGTTAATCACGGCAACTCCATTGTCATGTGATGAATCGAGAAAAAAAATGTTGAACTTGTATTGAAACGATTATATAATGATCATGATTGAAGAGACGAGACGGACGGTTTAGTTCACTCCATTATAATTTACTAACGACCCTTATAGAAAGTCTTATACTGGAGAAGAATTTCCAAAGGATAGTTTCCAAAACAATTGATGGGGTCGTCCATAAAGAACGTCACGGGGAGTGAAGCTTGGGTTATTTTGTGATCGGCCCGAAAAATGATTGTATGGGAATAAGTCTTCATCAGGTGACTGGACTGACCTGGTGAGCCTAGAGAACCGAGCCCCACAGTCGACAGCCGAACCCCGCCGTCTGTCAGAGCCGCCCCAACGCCGGCTGCCGTGTCTCCCCCTCCAGGCTCCGAGCCAGCGACCGGAGGCCGTCTGAGCCTAGAGCCTCGCCCGTAAGGGCCCTTACTCCCATACAATCATTTTCGGGCCGTTCACAAATAACCCAAGCTTCAATCCCCGCGACGTTCTTTATGGATCATCCCTATGTGCATATGGACAGGCAGAGATGCAAACTAAGTTTATTCAGTTGGATACAAAAAATTCTGTCTCGCATGAAAGTAAAAATTGTTGATCAAAATATGAATCATGTTTTTGTAGAGAAAGGGGTTTCCTTTTTGTGGAGCAACTAGAGTAAAAGAATCGCCGGAGCAACCGCCTGAGTGATGTTTCTTGTTTGATGATTATGATTATTATGAATGTTACAGTAGTGACTTTTTAAAGGCTACCTTAGCTCCTGATTGCCTGGAAAAGGGTTTAGTTTGTAAACAAATAGAGTGTTATAAGATGGAAGGCTACTTCTTCAGAAGTCCTTACTCAAGCAAGTTTTCTTCCTTGACGGTAGGGAAAAAACGAGGGGTAGGTCGGGAGTCCACTCAGGTATCACATAACTCATGCTGCTACTCACGAAATTCCTTTTGTCTCAAAGACCATGATGCATGGAGGAGAAGATGTATAAAAAAAGGCTCGAAAAACGCAACCAACAATGGGGTGAGCTACAGTGTAAATTTTTTCTCTTAAATTCTAATCATAATCATCTTACTCTTCAATCATAGATTTGCAAAACACCTTCTTTCAACACAATTCTTACTTGTATTGTATTATTGGTGAAACCGCAATTTGATTCAGATAAGAAAGAGTAAAACGAAACTGGAATTTTAAGCGTCGTTAATGAAAACGCTCTATAATGAGTTCTGATATTTATTGGTTTACCCCATTAATCCATTTTCTGTTTTAAATTCATCGGGCGAATTCAATAGGTCAGCTGTGGCCAGTTTAGAATGGAGAACATACAGGTTGAAGTTTCAACTAGTTAGCAGTTGTTATTTAACTGAGATCAACATCGAACTATCGAACTTCTGATTATAATCGACTGACTTTGTTAAAAACTAACGGACCAAGGTAAGTCAAAGCGTTTAGTTACAGTTACTAGTTAATAATTAGAAATTAATTAGTTATTTTCGGAGTTTGTTAAACCAAGAAGGGTTAAACCATGGCAAGAGATATCAGATAAGGGTTTCAGATAGAACTGGTCCTTCAGAAGGTTTGTTCCGAATACTTTCTCTTTGTGGCTTGAACATCTCTGGAAGACACACTAATGCGTTAATGCAAAGCTATTTACTTACAATAACATCTCCAACAATGCAATATTCATGGTGCAACCATTAAAAAACTTTTTAATCCTTTCCTCGCCGGAATTTGTATTGTTGTGGGTACGTAAAAAAGGAATAACCATGTAATAGTTTAGTATTGTAATGGATGCAATAGTCATGATTTATTTTTAAGTGCAACAGTTTGGAATGTGTTTTACTTGAGCTTCCAAGGACCGACTGAAATTTGATTCAGTTAAGGATTAGTTTCAGATCACATTACAAAGTCATAAGTGACAAAAAGACCAACTGACACAGCACACATGCATTTTTCCTTTTTTCACAATAGTTCATCTGTCCAATTAGCTGGTGACAGATTTTTCACCCTTTCGTAGAAGAAAATTAGTGTCTTGTTAAAATACCCCGTGATAATTACTCAAGTGACAAACTCTCCTTCGCAAAGTGTTTGGTCAACATCAGACTTTCTAGGAACTCTCAAATATATTATGTATTATTTGCTGAATTCTCTTCAGCAAGAAAAAACCGTAACTTCAGATTTGGCGACACTTAGACGCTTCTATTGTAGTACTCAACCATTTAGCATTGTTGCTTTGTTAACTTGTACAAAACAAATGATTACTTTTTGTGACCAAGAAAATCTGATACATAAAAAGGAACAACATTTTGTACTTTTTTCTCTTCTTCTATACGATTGTCTCGCTAAATTACACACACATTCTACCAGATTCACTCCCGTTTCCCACCTAATTTTTATGAGGTTTCAGTCAACAATGCGAAAAGATGAGGTCTCCTCTGAGGAAAAAAAGAAGCAGGTTGGAAAACACCACACACTCTTGGTCCTCAAAGGGATCATCTTTGACTTTCTGCTTCTTTTTTTCTCTCTTTATTCTTGTGGCAGTCAATAATGAAAATGGTCGGAGTCAAGTGAGCCTTCACAAATTCTCCTCTACTCCACCTTGATGACTACTCAAAAGCGGTGTTAATAAGAAAGAAAGAAGAGAAAAAATGTTAAGACAAGCACCTTTTTTTATATACCTGATTCTCCAGACGGTAACACAATATATTACAATCTTTGGTAGAAAGAAAACACCTTTTTCATCAACCATCTTGAGAAAAACAGTTCCCTTGAAAAATGCTGAATAGCTTTGGAATCAGGATGGCATGCACTTGTCCCTGTTGTTTATCAGTTCCCTATGGAAAAATCAGAGACGACCTTGTGTATTTTTTTTCCTCTGCCAGGACAGTTAATATTAACTGTCACTGTCAATCAGTAACTTTAGCCAATTCACAATCAACAAGTGCAAGTCACTCTCCTGTTCTCGGGGAGAATAGAGGGAACAGCTTGTCTAGATGTTGGATGTGGTTCTTCCTTTTTCACGAAGAAAAATAGATACTATCATATACGAAGTGGTTTTTAACTTAGTTATCTTGTCCAACTTACTTAAATTTTTATCAACCATGCAGTTATTTTAGCGTGGAGGAATGTTGAATGTAGATGCTAAACGTGTCAGTCATCAAAGATGAGGTTCTTGGTGGGCGGAATTTTATTTTGGTAACTATTCCACATGCAAAAATTATCAATTACGGGTTATTCCTTTCAATTTCAGCTATTTATTTTCTATTTAAATGCAAAATTGTTCATTGCAAAATAATTTTTATCAAATTGTAGCTATTCGTTTTCTTTTTAAATGCAAACATTGACAATTGAAAGTTATTTTTTTCAATTCTATCTATTAAGAGAAATAGTTTGTAATAATGCAAATAAGACTTCAACTTTTGGGGAAGATTGAGCCAATAGGACCCAGGTCATTTTCACCTTCATACGCAAGTCCGATGTGTTTAATGTGTAAAGTACGGTCGCTATGAACAAAAGTATTACTTGTGCAAAAATGTACATATATTATTTTCTCGTGTCTTGTACAGTTACAAATTAGAGAGAAAAAAAAACAAATGCCTTAGTTATGACCGCTTTTTCTTAAGATAATGTATAGATGGATTCCATCATTTCATGTTCTGCATGGAATGTGTATATTGGAGAGAAAAAAAATGGTTTGCACGACTTCCAAATGAACTGTGACGTTCGCCATGCACATAAGATTTCATTTCGCAGATAACCATGTCATGACAAAATAAGAACAAAGTCTTTTTTTGCTCCATTTTGTTCAGCCAATATTGAATATTATTTTGTTTGAGAAAAAAAAATCAACTACTACAGATCAAATACTTCTGCCTCAAAGCCAAATCACAGGAAGGTTCCTCTCTTGATTTGGAGACCCTCTTGGTTCTTCTCTAGCTCCTATCTCACTTCATTCAAATACAGTTCAGGTTTGTGATATGTAAAAAAAGCCAGGTCCACACACAGTGAGCCTGCTACCCAATGATACGAGAGGATTGAAGACGAGAGGTTGCTTAGATCCTTTGTTGGAGCAGCACAGCTGAAGTATTAGGAGCTGTTGAAGCAGTCCGGGTGCTGGTAGTGGTGGTCCATACCTCGTGGAGAACGGATCTATGACAAAATTTCTTTCTCAAATGGGCACACTTGCCTGGGGAATGTAAGATTCCTTTTGTGTTGTGAAAGTTAGCAGTAATATTGGTGACTGTGACTAAATGCAACTGGTGTGGAACGTGTGAAAATTTATTTGCGTTTTTCGTTCGTCATCTCGTGTTTGATTGTGTGGACAGTGTACAAAAAGAAAAGATTCAAATATGGCTAATTTCCTTGCTTGTTCAGAGGAGATGATGGAAGAGTCTCCAGACATGGACACGGAAATTGCAGCCCGCATTCGGGAAAAGAGGTTGTTATCTGCGCAGTTGGACTTTTCCCGGGTGCCAGCGCAACAGGCTTTTACAGACCCGGCAATTGTAGACGATTCCAGAGTATTTCAGTCAATGCTACGAATGGAGGAACGCCAAGCTTGTGTTCCAAACTATTTCAAAATTTTGCAGGATGATATTACTCCACAAATGAGGAATGCAATTACTCTGTGGATGTTTGAGGTTTGTCAGTAAAAAAAATCGAGGTTATCTTTTGTGTGGAGTGGAATAAGCAAGGGTGAATGATAAGTTGATTAATAAATTATGTATGAAATGTATATTTTTAAGGTTTGTGAAGAAGAAAACATGGAAGAGCCTGTGTTTCTTCGCTCCGTTCAGTACATGGACAATTTTCTTGCAATGCAAAAGATTAATCGTACCCAGTTTCAGCTTGTTGGTGCCGTGTGTCTTCTTATCAGTTCGAAAATTAATGGAGCAACTATTTCACCGCAAAGATTGTCCTATTACACGGCAAACAGTGTCGCTCCGGACTTGCTTCTTGTAAGTAATCTGATTTTTTTTCTTTTTAGATTTCTGATACACAACTCTTATTTCATTCCTCTGCCAATTGATATATTACCCAATCTTTCATATAAATCCAAACATTCTGCTAATCTCTTTGCTATTCATCTTTTTCACTGCAGTTGCACAGGTCACAAGTCAATCTATTCATATAATCTTTTCATTTACCCGTTTATAATAACCCTACGTGCGTCCATCCGACTGCTGTGATTTTCCAATTGACAATATTTCTTTGATTTCCTGTCCACAGCTCGACTTTCAATTTAAACAGATTTGTACTCTTTTAGATTATCTATTCATAATAGAGAATGGCTATTTTTATCATTTCCTCATTCCCAACAAGTCTTCATTTCAGCTAAGTCATAATCCAGTGCAGTTTTCTCTCCCCTTTTTATAAAGTTTTCTTCCGAAATTATATTTCATGGGAATATGTCTTGCTGAGTTTTGAGATATTGATATTGCAGTGCCTCAAAAAAGATATCCTGGACAGGCCTGTTGTTGAATTTTTAAAAAGACTTTTCAAACAAGATGCTTCTTTTTTTTTCTGTCCCACAGCCTGATTTGTACGCACTTTTTGGTAGGCACATAAAAGCGTGTACCTTGTTGGTGATCTGACTGTTTTAAAATAGTTTGGCCCTTGAGTACCTTTTATGAGAGAAAAAAGGATGGCTTGTTTTCGTAACATTTTTTTTCTTCTGATCAGCTTTTCCAAGAAAAAACGTCCATATTTCTCACTTGTTCATCACAGACACTTGCTGAGTTCAAAGGCAAGTACCTAGCAAGCTGTAAAAGTTATAAAAAAAGAAGAACACGTTGTATAAATCTTCAGTACAGGGAAGAGGTGCCAAAAGTCATTTGGGAAATAAAACAATACATTTTTGTTTTCTTCTTCTTTCGGATAAGCCGTGATGACACCAGTTGGCAATTTCGAAATAAAAGGATTTAGAGCATTGAGCCGGATTTTTATTTTATGGCTGGAGTCTTTTTTTTTACACAACGAGCCCATTTGTAGTTCAAATCACATTTCCGCCCGAGAGCTAGATTATTTTTGGTACACAAAACTTCAGTTCAACAAGGTAGCATGCTGGTCGAGGATGTGGTATTTTACGATTTATCTCAAACAAATATTTTTTTTCTGTTGAACCAAATGGAGCAATACATAACGCGCTCAAAATGTACACTCAGTTGTCCTCTTCTACTAAGTTGATCCCTCTCTTTCTAGAATATATCTATTTTAACTTATCCTTAGCCACAATAAGTTATCTAGTCTAATTACTCCATTTTTCCCTCGCGGTGAAGATACATTCTATGCAAATTTCTTAGTCAAATTTTAACTCTTAAGTCTACATTTCAGCCCGTTCTGGAATCCAGATTGCAATCGGCCTTCAATTTCTTCGGTCGCCTCTTTGCCTGCCTATACCTCGTTTATCTAGTTTATGCTGATTGCTTTTGCCAACTTGGATACATTTTTTTGCCTCGTCTAAAATAATCTTGATCAGAATCTAGATGAAATGATGGCCATATTTTAAAACTTTATTAGCTACAAGCGCTACTATTCCAAATATTCTTTCACGCACTCAATTCAGTTGTATAGTTACCATAACCATTTATATTTGATACATCCATGATAAGTAATGATGTCACTGATAAGCTTCTTTATCAGTCATGCTTTAGGTCATGTGTCGTTGAAATATTATATTATTTGCACTCACAAAACCCATTCACAAAATTTCGCTGTACGCTTCGGCTTGCTTATGACTTTACTTACTTCTGGTAATGTTTTTTCTGCACAACAAACGGATTAATGACGCTGTTAAATTATGTATACAAGTGTTGATACACGACTGCGTATCTACATTAAATATATTATGTAGAATTTTATAAACTGGTAACACAATAATTACTTCTGCTCATAACTCTGTCTGTTGTAATGACTTGATGATTTCTTGTAAAAACGATTCTCCCCAAATAAGCTTGTTTTCTTGTATGAAAAAACAAAAATCTAGCTATAGCACAGGGTGAACTATCAAGCCATTTTAATTAATTAAGAATCTATATCTAACATGTACGTTTTATTATTATTTTTTCTGTGTTCGTGCAGGACTGGGAAATGATGATTTTAGGAATGCTGAAATGGGACGTTTATGGCCTTGTCTCAAGTGATTTCGTCCAACATATTCTTCACAGACTACCCAAAAACTTGTGGGATAATGAAGCAGTGACGGAACGTATCAAAACCCTCACCGCCTACTGTGCTACAGGTAATCTTACTTTATATATTTTTTTTATTCGAAGACGAAGAAAAAAACAAGATTTTGAATTGTACAAGTGCACTTTCTTACCATTCAACATTTTCTTCTTCTTCCCTTTACACAAGAAACTTTTACTCTGACAACAACATGTCGAAATGACGACAACTCTGATCTTGATTCTTTTTCTTTCGTGCATCTCAAAAGCTTCTTTTTCTTATGTAACAATGTATTTGAGAAAAAAAAATATAAAGTTTAAATAGGGCTGAAGGTGGTAAGAATAATGAGTGGATTGTTTAGATAGGTAGATTGTAATGAAAGCCAAGAATATGCGAAAGAGCAAAATAGATAAATATTTGTTGTATCTCTTCTTTTGTGGATGATACCTTCCTCTAAGTAGTCCCGATATAAATTCAGGTTTTTCTGGAAGAATTTTGTCCTAAAGGGAGATTTCTGTTATACACTCGGTGGTATGTGGTCATCAAAATCTGCTAGGCAACTTGTTAATCTATCTGCAATATTGACATTCTTCTTTGATGAAATAACTAGGTAAAAATTGTACGGATTTTTTTTTCTTTCTTCGCAAGAAGTACTCTGGGTGATAAGGCCTTGTGAACAGCCACACTCTCAAACGTCTTGATAAATAATCATTAAAAATTAAGAGCTGTTGGGCTAACCACTCCCGACCAGGTGGATTGATTTATTCGTTGAACAACAAGATCGTTTTTATTTTGACAGAGCTAGAATCGGAGCGAAAAAAGTGTAGTAATCTTATCAGCGCCATTTTTTTAAGGATAACGTGTGGCAACTTTAGCTGCTCAGGGCTCACATATAGCCAGCCACCCATTCATTATTATTTCACCTGCTGAAATTCAAACAACACAATTCATACTTTATTTTGCGAATGTCCCAATTACAGCCATTACTTTTCCAGGATTTTCCGCTAAACAAGTTGTTTTATTGCCAGATAAAATTTCCGAAAAAATAGATCTCCCTACAGCGATGGAACTACAACTTTTTTTTCTTTTTGATAGAAATGTTCATTTTTTTCATAGTCCTCAGATAAAGTTCACCTTTGAAAATTGTCGGTGAGCTTGTTAAGAAGTAAAAATCGTGAGGATGAGAGCTGGTCACGATCTTGTTGACCAGAGGTGAAGTGCCATTGCGGCTGTGTGTTGATTTTCAGATGATATTACACTCTCTCTCCGCTTCATTTCTTGATAGCCAGCTTCCTGGTCAGGTAAACTACAGAAAAGTTGGAGAGTTAATGATGATCGTGGTGGTGGTGTACTTGATCATGATGAGCTGATGGTTTTTTGCAAAATACGGTTTGCTTTGATAGCTGATAATAAAAAAATGAGTTTTTAGTGAAATAATCAATGTTTGTTCATCACAAGACTTGTTCCAAGAATGTCAAGTTTTTGTCCCAGGACGTTTTTTTTCCTCAAGACTACTTCGCATACCAGCAAAAAAAAAAACATCTTAAATATTATTACACGCATATCATTTTCTTCATTCAAACAAAGTAGTAGGAATGCGGTAAAACGTTGATAGTGAAATTCCATCATCCTCATTTTCGCCGCAGCTAGATACTCTTTTTCAACGAACATGTTGCCGACAAAATGTTTAAACACTTGACTGTGAGTAAGCTAAATTCAAAATGGGAAAAAAGTATCCAGAAAATTATAATTTCTTTTTTGTTTAGAAATAAACGTTTATAAGCATAAAACACACTCATCATTTTTGCTGCTGTGAGAAGAACAAGTTGTAGCACAGCTTGATTAAGCTCGTGTTGTTACACCCATTTTTTGTTACAAAACCAACGTACCGCAAAATAAGACGCAAGATTTGTTTAAGCAAAAGAAAAAAGTTACTGTTTAATCTCGCAGAAAAACAGCAAGTGTCAACTTTTGTTCACACTTTTTCTTCCGCTCTGTCACCTTGTCATGGTTTATCGGTGGTGGACATCGTGGACAACACGGCTAAAGCCCGGTTGCTAGTGGCACTAACAAGAAAACAGGATAAGATTAGGGAAAACAATGAAAAACAAAAAACGAAAAGCGGCGGTGATATGGATTATTACAAAGAATCCCAGCTTTCCAATTATAGGTTTAGCAAACGATTCTGTGTAAACGATTAGAGTATGGATGTTTTTTTTGTCAAATTGGTAATCAGTAGGTTACGTGCAAAACCTTTTGTTTTTTGCTGGTTACAGAGGTCGTGTGTAGATTTTCACTGAAGCAACAAATCTCTATGTTATGATGACGGTGGTCGTCTGCCAGTCGAGGGCACTCTATTATTACCTATTTTATAATTAGCTAGTGTTTTTACTGTCTACCCGCCGGAAAACACTTCTACATTCCAATAACTATTTTTTTTATCCCTCTCCTAAATAATTGCGTACCAATGTTTTATGTGTTCTTAACGCATAAATTTTCGCAAAGGTTACGATTCCGAGCTATATTTCCATGTGGGGTACGTGGAACGCAGGATTCATGATATTTATAGTCCCAACAAAAATTCAAAAATGGCTCTTGTTAAACATAATTCCTAAATGGAATGATGGAATTATGTAAGAGAAAAAATAAAATAGTTGTGGGTATGTAGGTAGTTGATAATTGTTCTTGTTGTGTTCTTTTTTTTCTACTTGAGAGTTTATTGCTTGTGCCAGGATGGTGTGCCATACACACCTGCCAGAAGAAGAAGCAAAAGCGAGAACATAATGACATGCATACGTTTTTAATAGTGATGATAAGAAACGTTTCGTTTGACGCATGCACTCTTAAAACTTATATTAAAAAAAATATTTGGCCATGTTGTGGCGCAACTTAGGCAAATGTTGTCAATTGGTTTTCTTTTTGTGGCAACAGTGTTTGCAAAGCTGTTGTTCCAGCACAAGTTCTGGAAGGAACCTAAACACCGGGCACATGTCACAACAGTGAGAGTATCATATATGTTACGGAAATCTCGACTTATTTTTTATATTCGTCTTGACTGGAAGGCTGTTTTTATTGCCGCCATCTGGCGCTCGGCATATTTCCATCATCATTCCACGTGAACTGCAAGAAAAACGCCAAATGGTTTGTCCAGAGATTTTTTTTTCAAGAAAAAAAATCTTTGATTGATGGGACGTGGTCAAGATGAAGGTAAAAAAAGTGATCAGCGCTGATTTCATATTTACATTAACATTTTCTGCACCTGCTACCCCTTTGCTAGAGGCCAGTTTAGTGAATCCGTACCTTTTTTTGGGGTGCGTCCTGCAAAAGGCTCCACTTCTTCGGTTTCGTGAAATGAATGCAACAAGTTGATGAAGAAAGTTGTGGAATTTCTTGAAAGAAACAAGTGACAGGTGTTATTGCAAGCAAGTCGAGATTTTTATGTTAAATACCTAGACAAGGACAGAGGGATGTTACCTACAAGATGGTTTTGTATGTAAATCTGCTGACGGTGGTATTAATACCCCAGCAATTTTTTATGAGTTCAAATAGAAAAAAAATAACAACTACATCTGCATACCTACTACCTGTTCCTTTTGCAAACCTGTCCCAAAGGATCTGTTACACAAAAGCGATAAGTTGTAGTGTTAAATCAAAAAAGAATTTCTTATTAAATGGGTTGAAGAAGATAAAAAATTGAAGACGAGCTTGTATCAATTGTTTTAAAAAGTAACAGGTGGCCCTGGAAGTAGAAAAGAGATTAGAACAGATTGGATGCAACAGTGTCAGTCCAGTTTAACTGGTTAAAAGTAGTAGTTAGGTAATCTCATTAAGTAGTGGTCACTTAAGGGCTTCCAGCTGAAAACTTGTTCTGAATTTTTATTGATATAGTGAAAAGCTCGGCTTCGTGTTACATGGAGATACATGTAGATGTAAATGGCCACGCTTAGAATCATTTGACATTTGACAGCGACTTTAATACCCTTTCCGGAAATTAACTGAGACTGGTCTGGTCAACTCTCGTAAGAGCTGGTGGCAGTGATTATATATAGGTAGTTTTTTGTTTTCATTGGAGGGCTTCGGCAATCCTTGTTTTATATGCAAATTGCTCTAGAAAAAAAAACAGAATTGTTTAATGACGCTCCAAAGATGTTTTTCTTGCTGGCTGATAAAAAGGGCAACATTTTTCTTTCTATGGTTCATTAAATCAAAGAGTCGAAAAAGAGATAAATAGAAGTAGTGTGTTGTGTGTAGACGCAGTAGAAAGAAAAACAATAAAATGTAGAAATCCCGCAGGAACAGCTCCTGGCAAGTGAAATTGTTACCAGTTGAAACTGATATCGCAGATGCGATAGTATCAAAAGAAATAAATAAATAGGTGAAACCATTTGCCAAACTTTTTTTGGGGAGTGCGACAACGTGAGAAAAGAATATTATGATTGAACCATTGAATCTTTTAGGGGGAAGAATAATGATAACTTATTTACTTATAAAACTACTAGCTGGTTCTTTCATCTCCGGCAATTTTCGTGATGAGCTAACTTAAAAGCTATTCAGGTGTCAAGAAATACATACGCAACAGTGTTTCATGAAAAAGCACGTGCGTTTTTATGTATAGATTGATGTATTCAGTCTGCATACCTAAGTGACAATTTTTTTTAGAATCCACAAATGAAAAGAAGCTTTCTGATAATGATTAAAAGTAGATTTTATTCAGCAGAATAATCAGTCACGCATGGGTAATATTAGATCACGCATAACTTAATCCAAACAGTTTTCTATTCAATCCCCGCCGGCTTTCATGTTCTTCTTCCAGACCGATTTCGTTTTTTATATTCTTCGTGTGGCTGTCCAGTAGCCCTAAAGCCCAAATAAAATTCTTTTGAGTAGGTCAACCTGCTTCTGAATACTCTTCGTTGTAATATTTAATAGCTAATGAATAAATAAATACGAAATATTCCTTTGTGAGTTGTGCTAGGCAGACTAGTACCAATCAAAGAATGCTAGCAATTCCTAATGAATAGGTTTCAATAGAAGAGATCCGAGTTCCTCAGAATTTATTTATTTTTTATTTTTATCATAACTTCAATCTTGTAAGGTAAAACTTATTGCAAAGTCTCAGGTTACCCCAAAGTCATGACATGGATTTGTTTAGTTTGTTCGTCAGGAAATCGGTGAAATAGGTGTGGACTTTAAAATAATGAGACCAACTTGATTAATTGATTATAAGAGGTAGCTTCGTTGAGCAAAGAGTTAAAAATCAGGTTTTTTACAAACAAAATCAGCGATAGTTATGTTTTTGCGCAGATACGTTTTTTGACGGTGTTTCAATCAGATATGTTGCTAACAAGAAGGAAAAAGCTGTTATTTTACATTTTTTACCGGACATAAATTCGATCCTAGAGGTGGGACACATTTTTCCCCCTGTTATGAACAACAATCCAGTTAGAAGCCCGAAAAGATTGGCGATTAAATTAAGCCAATAAACAAAGCGACTACATGACCGTGACAATACTCTTTATACAACCCGTTCGACCAAGGTAAAATATTTGTGTGAAAGCAATAGGTACATTGTCTCTCAGCAACTACCACCCCTGGCATACCAGATATTTTCTTCGTCACGGTTGTTTCATAAACCATTCCCCTCTGAGAAAAAATTACATTCTGATTGTCTTATTCATATTGTTCCAACCAGAGAGGGCTTTTTTCTCTTTCTCTGTTGCGTAGTAGCTGTGATGAGTTTCATCTACCTCATCTATTTTATTGATACACCGTCTTGGGATGGTTTTTTTATTTTGTATTATTTTTTCGATCATGATGATATTTTCAATCCCTCTGGCTCTTCTGACAGCACTTGATCCGGACAAAAAGCCGCCCTTCCTTTCAATTTTCCATAATGTACAGAATGTTGCGGTGGTAGAGATAGATTTTTGATTGGCCTTCTCCAAGCAATCTTTCCTCACCAAGGTTTTTTGTTTCTAGTCGCTACTACCCGGACCGAAATAGTTTCGTTTGTCCGGCCAGTCCAGTGACTTGTCCAGTTTCATTCTGCCCCACATATCGATTATACACGACATGTTTTTGATGGTCATTTATATCCAACAAAGTGGCTACTTTGTTGGGTGGAGTGGAAAAAAATGTCTAATTACTAAACCCTGAAATATTCATGTGTAGAGAATTTGTCGAATGATTCAAGTAGTCATGGTTTTGGACAGCCGTGGGATAGAAAAAGAAACATGAATGAGTGTGAATCAAAGCAGTTTATTCTACAAAGGTGATGGTTTAATGGTGATGAGTGGAGCTGGGTGCGGTACCCTAGCAAAAAAAAAACTGGTCTTGAGATGGTCAAAAACTACGCGTATTTATTTTAAGCAGAAAATGCACCCTTATCATTTATATCGGTTAGATCACTATGAAAATTGTTATTGTCTGAAGAGTTTGATTCTTAATGTAGTCATTTTGAGAAAAGCGTTTTAGGAGAGAAAAAAAAATTAAGCAAATTGGTTGAGCCAACTGACTAAATGACATTTTGATTTGGAGGCTGGCTCTGAACAGGCAATGAGATTTTATTGCAACATGTTGAATCTTGAAAAGAAGATGATCCTGGTGATAAAGTAAGTTAGTGAGAAACATAAAAGAAGAGACTACGTGACGTGCTAACTACTAGCACCAAGGCACGCATCATCGCTTTTCTCGACAAAGAATGCGTGCGGATGAAAAAAAAACTCAACACAAAAAAGAAATCATAATAAATTTTTACTCCACTGCGAAAAATTCCATAGGAAGCTTTCTATTGTCATTTATGTCGAAAAAAAATTGTCCACAGGAGGGAATCCTCTACAAGTTGGTTAGCATTTTCTCTCTCTACACTGCCCGCTCCCAGGTTCAACTTTTCCCTGTTACACTTTTAAATTGCAAGATATTTTAAAAGAGGTTTTTGGAGGAGAGAGAAAAAATTCTATTTGAAAATGAGTTGATGGAAAAGTTGAATGAGAACTAATTTAAAAGGGGAGACGGGATGGTTGAGAAAAAGGGGCTATGAATTTTCGGGCCATTGAAAAGAACCAGCAAGTAACGAGTAACGACTCAAGTCCCTTCGGTAAAGTATAAAAATACGTAGTGTTACTTAAGGGGTTACATTTTTATACGATGATGATAATGATGTCTACGTAAATCAAAAAGAAAAAAAAAAGTAAACCTGAAGAGAAATACCTGAATGGGGGAAAAGATGTAGGAATTTGGAGTATAAGGGGTATTTACTACGAAAAATAATATGTAATCTTTCATATTTCCCATTAAATATAATATCTAATAATAATCAAAGAATTTGTTCTCAAGCACGCAACAGTTGTTCAACGTAAAACAAAGTTCATTCATAAAATCCATCTTCTTTTGTTCCAACCAATTTTCTTCAAAGAAAGTTGGCTACTTGATTTTTTGTAAATTTTATATTGAATTCCTCCGTTTTTTCTTCTATATGATCAAATCAGGCCGAAAATTAAACCAGTAAAGTTTAATGGAGGAAAGGAAAGAAAGAAGCATCTGTTGAATGAAGGGGACTTCTTGATGGGGTCCCTTGCAGCTTGACAAGAACCGGTGGTGTCTCCTTTTCATAAGATAGCTACATCCACGTGGCATAATCTATTTTTATATAAAATATTTCGCAGACATGGTCATTAGACAAAAAGAAGAGAAAGAGAAAAATGTAGAAACCTTTCGTAATTGAACAAGCTTTCAGTTTCACTTTCAGAGTTTCCTATTCTTATGGAAATGTCGAAAGAAAAAAAAACCGTTGGGGTCTTTTTCTTTTGAAAAGAATCTGGTGATGTTTCAAACCAGAGCTTTTGAAAGAAACATCTGCCCTGTGCTATGTAAAGAGCTGCTGCAGATTTCGAAAAAAGCCAGTATTCACCTCATCGGCAACTTGAGGAAGCGTTTGTTCAGGGGTGGAGACGACTGAGTTATGAGCCAACTTTGGATAATGAACGGAATAAATTTAAAAATCAATAATTGATTATATCGGAAATGCGAAAGGTGTGTGCATGTAGGTTTTTTCTACGGAGTTTCGTAAAAAATGTCGTATTATTTTCTTTGGAGGAATGAAAAGTTGTCCTGGTAGAGGAGTGACAGGAAAATAAACAAAGTACTTCTTTTCGCGAAAAGCAGTTTTTTCTTAAGTCAAGTTTTTTGTTGAAGGTGGCGGTAGGATGGGTGCCACACACAACGATTTGCTTCCCACAACATTTTCACCCTGGCGATGGCTTCTCATGTACAAAAGAGAAACAAGCTTGATGGTGTAAAGTTTCTTGCCTACTGACGAAACAGATTCTTTAAAATTTTGTTCTCTTACAAAATGAAAACAAGCTGGTTTCCAACACGAGGTACATTCTCTCAGACCCAAACCGGCACAGGAATTGTATGGAAATTATGTCGGTTTTCGGGGAGACGGATCCTTTGTGAAAATGTTTATTTAGGTAACTGTCTTTAATGATAGACGTTACTCAGGCACAAGCTAACTCTAGTTTTTTTTTCTCTCGACTGGATCTTGTGTAGAAGAGTATTTTAATTACCATGGCCACTCAGAATGAATTGAATAGCTATTTCGTGACCTGTAAGATTCGACACTGATTTGCATATTTTATATTTTCACTGGTTAACAAGCAAGCAAAATTAACGAGTTGCGTGAGAAATCACCGTTTGCTTTGAACTTGAACATTTAACACCACCTGCCAAGTTGCATAATCTCTTTTTTCGCAACTTTTATATACTTTTTATATTCTCGACCATCACAAACTGGAAAGATGGCCATATTGTTGTCTCTTTTTTTAGGGATGCCACACATATCGTGGGAAAAAAAGATGACAACCTAGATAATCATCTTGGTGAACAATTGAGCTTTAAAAAAATTATATACTTGATATTTTTTTATCCTTGTGCGCCTTCTGACTATGAATTGGATTAGAGTGCAATTTGTTTGATGAAATGTGTTTCACACTTGGCGACAAACGAGTTTTTCACGAGAAGATAATTAAACCAAGATATGTTTTTTGTTTACATATCAGTATAAGCCATTGTGGTCTGAAAAAAAATGTACTGATTTTCTTCTGTAGCTTTTGTATCGTGCAAGCTGGTTGACACGTTAAAATGGAGTTTGACCACACACAAGAAGCATATTAGTCTGGTTTTATTTACAAAAAAATATCACGCAAAGAAGAATCTGTCATGTTTCGAGATGGTTGTATGAGTTATTCCATAACGAAAGAAAGACAAGTAGTTGCTCATGAAGACATTTGTTTCGAATAATAATGACTGATGACATCATGTAGATAATACAAATGAATTACCATATTGACTTTCGTCACAATCCTTGACATGTCCTATCTACCTGTATACATCTTTTGATATTTGGTTTTATATAAAATATTTTTATTACTTCTTCTTACTTACTTTACCTTTTTTATTTTCCAACATAGATCATAATTTTGGAATTCATTTGCCAAGCATCATTGCATCCGCTTCAATTGCTGCCGCGCTGGCCCCTCACATTGGACCACTGTCGATGGAACAAGTCCTCCAGACAATTCACTTAGCAACCAATATCGAAATGGTAAGTGTCTAGATTATAATTAACCCTTGTGGTTCAAACTTTTCTCTTCTCTCTCCTGTCTTTTTAATTTAATTATAAAACTTCTTCATTCCTCTGTCTACTTGAAGCCCAAGGTAGGTCATGGAAGATTTTCTCTTTTCGAGAGTGTAATCCTATTGAGAGTAGTTCTCTTGAAAATGAAAATTATGTAAGGTCAGTGTGGGAATCTGTTGTCGCATTCCTACACATGGCACACTTTACAGGAGAAGAAAAGGGTCGCATATTCCATCGAGTGTCCTCATATTGCATAAAAGGCCACTTGGTGCTCGTATGACGGATTTACGCTAGAACAACAAGTACTCGCATATTAAACATTACACTTGAGAGTTGCCCATTGTTTCCTCACGTTTTTCAACAGATTTTTTTTGTCGGTGGATGTATCATAAAAATATGAGAAATTCCAATGGATTATTAAACGGCTGGAGAAAGAGAAAAACATAAGGATAATGAGAAGTTTTCGTGTAGGTCATGTTTTACTTCATTCATGTGCATTCATGGATCTTGGCTAATATGTTTTTATGGGGACTTGAGGATGTTTCTTCATAAATTCTGGGAAGCACATAGCGGAACTTATGCTGGAGTAAACATTGTTTTTCTGGGAAAATAGGAAGAAATTTTCACTCAAGTAAGCTGGTCTTTTGGCGGACAAACGGTTCATTCATAAAAATGCAAGGAACACACACACGCAAACTGGTAAGGTTTACTGAGAATGAATCAAGTTCATTTCCTTACAAGGAAACTTGTTGTGTGTTACATAGTAAAAAAAATTTAAATTGTTGTTTTTTTTTCATACTAGCCATTCAGTCGTACAAGTCAGTTCATTCATTCCGTGAAAAATTCCATAGCGATCATTCACACGACGTTTTTTAAAGGATGAGAAAATTTTTGGGTGAAGCAGAGTAAAATGTAAACACTTGAGATAAACTGGAAAATTGGTTTTGGTCACTGGAGTAAATAAGATGAATGAAATGTGTTCACGGATTTCATTTGTACACCCACATCGTCTAGTCCTGTAAATGAATGAAAGTATAAAAAAAGTAAATTTAGTATGAATGAGTAACTTCACGTAACATTTATCGACAGGATTCTTCAAACATTTTGTTACTCAGGGAACGTTACCTTCCACACTACATTAACCTGTGTAAAGAAACTCATGCCGTTGCATATTTCCCACGACATCTCATTTTCGCGTTGTCGTCTTTCAGTCTCCAGCGAATCCAATGAATTTAGGTGAACTTGTAGACAACTCATCCAGACGAAAACTTTTCATGAATCAATGATGTGTCTCGATTCTCGATCCAAAACTCTGGTTTTAATAGATTGAGCATTCAATACATTTATTGAGAAGAAAAAGTTATGAATGAACCTTAAAAGTGTGTCGATACACAAACAAAGAAGCTTTAAGACTATTTGTATTTCTGCAAGTCGAGAATACGCCGAAGTACAACAATCTCACGAATAGGACGAGCAGTTTTGATTCATGTAAGAGAAAAAAAAGTGTGAATGAATGTAAGTTTGTATACCTTGGTTGTTATCAGCTAATCTTGAGACATTCCTATTTTTGCATTCTTTTTCCGAAAATGAATGGACGCTAACTAAGTATCGCAAGTAAAACGGTGTGGGCTCCCTATGACATTCATTTTAGATGGAATTTTGGTGTTGGATTTCTTTGTGTTGGCGCCACAAGGTTTTTTTTCCAAGTACCGACGTATCTTCTGCTCAGCTTTCTTGTATCATTTTTCTTTTTCTGTTCCCTTACAATAATATCTCGCGCTAGGAAAAATAAAAGTATGCAGGGTGGCAACAACACCCTGCGTTAGGAATCTCTTCTAAGAAACAAAATCTGAAATCTAATGCACCACTGGTGGTGGCTGGTTGTTATAACGATGGTTAAGGGTACAAGGGAATGACGAGGAATTAGAAAAATAGGGTGTTTTTTCGTGAGTCCATGAGATAAACAAGAGGCTTAAGATGTTTTAACTTTATCCGGGGTAATATGACTCTAAAATAGTTTGTTTGTGTTTTTTCTTTTTGTAGGATTTGCTACGCGCTTGTATCGACCAAATCCGATTGAAGGTCCAACTAACCGTGGAGGAAAACTGCAGAGCCCCGGGCAAAAACTGTCCGGGGTTAATGACAGGCTCTCCAAATACGCAAAACTGCAACGGGAATTCGATGACAACGTTGGTGGATGAGAAAATGTGCGAACTTAGTCAAGCCGGCACTCCAACAGACGTTGCTGACATCCACTTTTAAAACAATGCGGGTGTCAACATTTTCTAAACGAATTCTGTCTTAGCCTCCTGTCGTGTAAATTTTAAATGGAATTAAGTGTACAGGTGTAGTTTTTGTATACATTATAAACGTAAAATTAAGTCATTTATATATACCTCAATTGTACATTTACTCATGCAAATGCCCAAAAACGCTTAAAATTACTTGATAAGTTTCTCAAGTTCCTTTTTTGCTCCCATGCAATGGGTCAGTTGTTAGTCAAGCAAAGAAATTCGGGTTTTTACGAGTTTAAAACGAAAACAAGCTCAGTCATCATTCATGTTAATTAACTTTTTTGATTTTTTGTGAAAGTACAAGAGTCACTGCCTCAAAGTGCAACAAAATACGCTTTCCCCCAACTCATTTGATTAAAACAACAACAAAGATCAGTATAGCCTGATACTAACGAGAAGAAAACAAGCTAACGTATTATCAAAAGTCTGATTCTATGAATCTTTAAAATAAAATTATATATAACCCTACCTCACATCAGTATAGAAAAAAAAATTGAATAGATGACCTAAACATGTTCTAAACAAGTCGTTTTGATGAAAATATTATGTCCGGCACGGGTAATACATTAACTTGCTTATTAACAGCAAAAATGAATATCGAATTTGCCAGTAAAAAAGCAAATACCTTTTCACACTTACTCTTTTAACTATATTATATTAAACTACAATTAATTTTTTTGCTTTTGTAAAATTTCCAAATAACTCTTTTCCAGTTCGTGGGGTTTTGGGATACCTGCACCTAACTTCAGCTGCATATCCTAGCTTACAAGGGGAAAGCCGACATACGCTTATTTTTTACAAAAGAAAGAAATTATATAATAATAATTTAACAGTAATTAATCTCTAACGTTAGCAGTACAACTTAATTCATAAGCTTAATCATGCCACGGAGCAGTAAAAACATGAAATTTTTTTTGCACAAAACTAAAATGAACTTTCACAAAATTAATTTGGCTTTATAAACGCGGTGATCAGAAAACAGAAATATTCGTAATGAATTCAATACAGTTATACAGTTATACACACTCAGGCCTTTGTTGAGACTGGTTTTTATTCGAGTATTGTTCTTTACTAAATATTTAGTATTTATATGAGGAGTGTGCAAAACAAAAGTTTGCTTTTGCTTATGCGCACTCTATTTCAAAAACCTAAATTCCTATGCGCTTGAAACTCAAGTCATTTTTTGTAAACAAGACTTACTGTGTCTCTTAAACAAAAAAGTAAATCTACCTCTTGTTAATATTAATTAATATTAATGTTAGCTCTAGCTTAGTTTTATGATTTGTATTGCTAGTTGTACAAAGATAGCCGATTAGTTGTAATATTTTCCTTATGTACATGGAATTGTATGTATGACTTTTGTTTTAATTATAAAAAAGGTGCAGTGGAACTTACTCTGCTAATTATTATCCTGTAAATGGAAACCTATTTACAGTTTAAAATATCTTAGTCAAGTGTTTTGTTTACTGAGGAAAGAACCTATGAATATCCAAAACTTTAAAAAACATTACGTTGGATGACAATCAGTTTCTAAACCAAATCGCTTAGTTTAAATAAATACATACTATATAGATTAATTTTTAATGTATTTTAAGTTAAAGTTTGGATTAAAGTCGATGACTTCAGTTCAAAGTAGTATCCACGATAATTGTAGATGGCGTCTCCATTAAAGATGAAAAGATGAAGTTTTGTCTTTTAATTCAGCAAAAGAAAGTATTGAATGACAAGATTGACTGCTAGACTGAACAGAGAATCTTTTAGAGGATACCAACCTATTGTACAGTATTCAGGTTATAAGAATAATTGAAATTAAGTGTATTAATTGCAAGAAATAACAATGGTTTTGTGGTGTTTGTACTTACCAAAGTCTTTATATTAGTTGAGGAAGATATCTGCAATGCAAAAACTGATTAGCGCTCACTATCCTTCACAAAGAACAAAAAGGTGTGGAAAATGTACTGAGTTTTGTATCTGTCCATGTACAGTTTTCTATCTCATGAAAGAGTACGCTTATAATTTATAAATAGATGAGCCATCAGAAATTTTTACAATAAAACTGTCTAGTGGCTGGTAAATGAAATGCAAGTGAAGAAAATAATGCAATTTAACGGGATTAAGTATCTTGCAAAATTAAATATGTACCTTAAGCAGTAAAAATGAAATAATTAATATGCGTAAACTAAATTTTAATGTTTACGCGTTTGACTGATACCTAGTTTGTAGTATGTTTGTATTATGCTGTCGAAGAAAAGTTTTTTTAGAAGAAAAAAAAACTATTGTGAATGAAATTTTAGAAATGTAAGTGTCCTTACATTGAGAATGCATTTAAAATACAAGTTAAGGGATCCATTTAGATAATAACTAAGTTGGTGAATAGAAGATCAATTACAAAAAAAAGATTATATATATCTATTATATATAACTACATAGTCACAAAAAAATAAACAAAAAAAGAGTATGACCGTTTGTGTGTACATTGCAATGCGTACGAAAGAAAATGAATAAAACATTTAGTCACAAAAATAATACATGTTGCGTAACATTAAGAACATCGTGTTTCATTACAAATTATAAGCATTTTGAAATTTCTCGTCTCAACATATTGTGGACTTTTGCATATGCATACTATGTGTATATTCAAACAGTAATTGATATGTATGGTTGCTGTCAATCGCTAACACTACCTTTTGAGTTCATGAGTTTAACATTCATATTGGCCTAGAGCTGGAACCAGCGAAGCTACCAAGACTTTTATAAACTGATGACATAGACAGACGAAGACCAAGTAATACATAATGAAGGATCGGAATATGAAATTCTTGCACCCGGAATTAGTAGCTTTTAGAGTTTGATTCATCACGGTATCTTGGAGTTTAGGGAACTTACAACCACTAATGCGACACTATCTAAATGTAACGAATATTGAATATAACATGGCCCATTACTAAGAAGTGCCATTCCTTTTACAAAAATTCTATTTTATACTATCCTCCCACCCAGCTGAATCATGCGTAACTGCTCTCGACGTATGACTGCTTATTGGAATAATTGGTTTAATCAAAATTAATTTTATTAAAATATTTGCTTCTTTCAAACCATCGGCATATTTTCCACCCATTTTACCAATTACTTACAACTACATTCTTTCTTTCTTTTTACTTCAGAAGAGTCTTCTGCTACATCGAAGACCACATATCTTTATTACCTCTGAAACATAAGCATATTTAGAGTTTTGTTAGGAAGCTAAGTTTAGTGGCAATAATGGCGTATAATAACCTATTATCAGTCCAAAATAATTTCAACAACCCGGGTAACTACAACGTTTCCACGACAGTGACTATCAATGGATTCGGGAACCTGCAGGAAACAAGGTTTGTTAAAGAAACGAAGTTGAAATCGTATCCTCTCTAGCATAATTAATTATGAACTTCACAATAAAACTGGATTGCTCTGTTCGTACACAGGGTGCCCCAACAGCAATCACAGGGTCATTGCAACAGTCCACAGCAAACACAGGGTCATTGCAACAGTCCACAGCAATCTGGCCTTATGTTTACAACAATGCCCGATTTGTACAGCAGCTCGTCAAGTAAGTATCATAATAAGCAGATTCTCTGAAGGTTATTATTTCAAAGTGAAACTATGGATTTCAGTCTTGTAAAATCCCGAGGTATTTCGGGTTCTGAACGCTTTGGAATTTAACTTTCTTCACCAGATTCTTCGTTCGGTGCGGCAAATGGACTTTTCAGCAGTTCCTGCTCACAGCAACCACAGAGTCATTTGAAAAACTACAACAGTTCACAACAATCGGGCATTACGTATGTAATAAAGCCCGATTTGAATAGCAGCTCTTCAAGTATGTACCATAAGCAGATTCTATGAAAAGTTCTAAGTAGAAATATTGATTTCAATCGTGGTAATTCTAAAGTTAGTTGCGGTTCTGCACCCTCCGGAATTTTACCTACTTCACAGTTTGGTGTGGCAAGTGGACAGTTCAGCAGTTCCAGCCCCGACTCACATGCCAACTATGATCACGTCAATACTTCCACGCCTATAAGTAAGGAAGGACGCTTTTCTCCTTGAGCCATATTAGGATAAACACGACTACTGATTTCTTTATGGCTTATATTGCTTTCCCTTTTTGGCGTACTACACCTATTGAGAATAATTTGAATAAAACATCCTTCTTAAACGACATCGTCGCGTCGACATCAAACTGTAGTTCGCGTTACCAACACTGTTAATATTAAACATTTTATTTTAAAAGCTGTCCCTCCACGATTAGTTTTCTCCCAACTGTTTTCAAATATTTTAGTTGTTCAATCCAATGGACGCTAACAGTTGCAAGAATCGACTAGACGTTCAACGTTGCGTTGTCAATCTATTCTCACGATTATGCCACGCCAAAATCATCTTGGGGTATGTATCCAGTATAGCATAGGAAATGAACAAAGTACTGCGTCATGCGACATGGCAGCTTTCCACTGGAACGTTAGGGGCATTGTGAATTTGCTTGCGGGAATTGTTTGAAATGCTCGAGTAAAAAACAATCTTCTTCCCTGTTTGGTTTACTTTTCCACATGTAGCCGAATGTGAATATTTCTTTTCGAAATGAACATTTAAATTTTAATCGAAGACAGTTCAGTTTATAATGTTGAGAGTTTTAAGGTTTGCATCAGGACTGGGGGAGTTTACGGTTCCTTCAGTTGTTGGGATTCACTCTAAGATACCATGTTGTGTCAATAACAAGTCATATTCAACATGGAAGTTCAAATCAAGTAATGATTCAAAAGAAAGTCTTCTGGAGAGTTCGTTTGGTCAGTTCCTTTTCGACCAGAGAAGGGCCTACTGGGGGAAGGAAGGCAGAGTGGGTTGGCGTAGAAGACGGGAAAGGGAACGAGTTCAACGAGAGGCTTTACTGAATCCGTCTTCACCGGTTATTGACTATCGCTATCCATTGCCTAAAGATGATTTTGAAACCCTTCCGAAGGACTTATTTGGAGAAAAACTAAAAGAGTTGTCACCAGAGGAAATACGGGACCAGCAAAATGGTAGCAGATAACACTAATAAATTCATATATTATGGAGTGTTGAAGTTTACGAGCGAAAGTCTGATCGAAATATACTTGGTCTGATTTCTAGCGGTGGTTACTTCGATTAACGATCAAATCAACAGTAAATCTGAAGGACGTCTCTTTGCAGTGGTCCACATTCAAGGAAAGCAATTCAAGGTGACTCCAGAAGACATCATCATTGTTCAGGACAAGTTCATGCCGACCATTGGCGACCAAATCCGTTTAAACAAGGTATCCAGAATAGACGGAATAGAGAAACTGTTATGTTTGCCATGACTAGGAGTTACATTTTCATTTTCTTACAATCAACTGATCTTTCCCATTCAAAGGTTTTGCTGGTCGGTGGTAAAGACTTCACTCTTGTAGGACGCCCACTGATGGATGACGGTCTAGTCCGGGTAGAAGCTACAGTAATCGAAAAGACACTGTCGTACACCAAGCTACATTTTGCGTGGGTCCACATGGAGAAATATAAACGTCTCAAATGTAAGTTGACGTATTCAGTTGGTAATGATAATTATGGTAAGTTTTTTTATACTACATAATTGTTTGTTCCACAGTCTTCAAAACGCCATACACGATGCTCCGGATAAATTTAGTTCAATTAATGCAACCTTTAGAAACGATCCAATTGGAAACTGAATCTTATAGCCAGTCTTCCGTGTAGAAATAATAGTCATGTTTTTGTACAATATAGTCTTATCACTTGTAACTTAATTTACTGTTGCACAATAAAATTGTTTGTCAAAAAAGCAAAAAAATATGTTTCTTTACAATCTGAATACAATGATTAGTATTTTTACAATAAGTTTGCAGTGTTGGTTAAAAGATAGTTTACACTTATTGGCTTAAAAGGCTTTATTGATTGAACTAAAATAGGGAAGAAAAAAATTATGCACAACTCTGCTTGCTATCACAACAACAACAAAAAATAACATCAGCAATTCATTACAACGGTGATGGACTTTCTAAGAGGATAGCGACAGGTATCGATTTTCTTAGCGGACTAGAGGTACATATTAATCTTACCGGTGATATGATAAAATTTTACAGAAAATAACAGTTAAAATGCATCTTAATTCGATAGCTTTTTACATGGTAATGATGATAGTATTAGTACGTTCTGTTTTTGCGACAGTGACGTTTGATAAGTCACAAAATAAATTATAAGGCGTGTGAGGTCTTCTTCCGGAGAGCTGCTATTGGGTTTATCCACAACAGCCTGTTTTGTTACTTTCCGGGGCAGTCACCTCTTCACTGTTGTCAACAACAACGACATTCCTGCGCTGGACTGGTTTTCTCTGTTGACCCTCCGATGTGGACACCATTCGCTCGCTAAGGTCCAAAAATAATTCCTCAATGTTGTGATTCAGCTTTGCAGACGTGTGGTAATGCTTAGCACCAACCAAGGCAGCATAACTGATCATAAAAAATAGTTGGGATTTTCAAACATCGTCGTAAAAATTAGAACACAGTAAACAGGAAGGCTTTCGCTTTGCTTACTTTTCTGCTTCTTCGGTAGAAACAGTTCTCTGACTTTCGAGATCAGTCTTGTTACCAGCGATGGACAGGCAGATGTCATTTCCTAGCATTTTCTTCAACTCTTTCACCCAGGTTTTCACCTTAAAAGTAAATAATCAGAATGTGCATTGAAAACTGAACTACTAGCATTTAATAAATTTCTCAATTTGCAGTGGTAATTTCCTATAAACACCTACTTTTTCAAAGGAATCTTTATCCGTTATGTCGTAAACGAGGATGGCACCATTTGCGTCACGATAGTAGATTGGTCCTAGCGCATGAAACCGTTCTTGACCTGCAGTATCCCAGATAGCTAATTGGATTCTTCGGCCTGCAAGGTTAATCCTCTTCTGAAGGAAAGATGCCTAGCCACAAAAAAAATCCAGAAAAACTCTTAAACAAATTGTCCAAATGAAAAACCAAGGCTTTCTCAAAGTTTACCTGCAACGTTGTTACATGTTTGTCGTTAAATCTGTCCTCGACATATCGTAGCACGACTGATGTTTTTCCAACACACCCTTCCCCCAAAAGCACCACCTTAAAACTGAATGATCTCGAAGAACCACTCATATTTTGGGTTGCAGATGACACTTCCATTACTTTAAACTTTCAAACGATAACAGTTCTCTCCAACACGTATAAAAGCCAACTAACGCATCGTTTGAAATAGTCCTGACGATGACAAATTTGATTAACAAGTAACACAACTGAATAAAAGGTTAAAATATAACGGAGGGTTTGTACTAGCACGGTGTTTGCGAAATAAAATCAGCTGTAGAAATCACCAGCACATACGCATAACTTGGCACGCTCTTGGCTTGCACATCTGCCAATGCTCAAGTGGGTTGCTTCTTACTTCTCATTTCCACTGTTTGTCTAAACCTGTTGTTGGCTTTTACGCTTTATATGCAATGGAACGTTAAGGTATGTGAATAAAGAACGAAAAATTGTCCAGCTTAACAACGCCTTGTTTTTGTTGGAGCAAGGAAATGAAAAAGTTGAAAATAAATATTGGTATGCAGCTTAACTTGGTTAAGCCAGTTATGACAACGATGAGTTTGTCTGTCTTTCTGTCTCTACACACCGTACCTTTAGGCACATTTGGAACAAGCTTGACAGAGGGATACTTAGGTCCCGATGGAAAATCCGTATTGATTTTGAGCAAAATCGGTTGACCCTAAGGCCTGGGGTCAGGAGTCAACTTTTTGCATTTTCATATGGTGTATATATGTATAATTTACATGAGTTATGAGTAAAAAGATGAGCATATTATAGGGTTCTGGGAATTGTCTTCATATTGCTTCAAGAGCATGTGTAGTGCTCCTATGTCGAACTGAATCGATGGATGATTGTATGCAAGCTATGCATATTCATTCACCAGAACGTTTGTATGATAGAACTAATAGTAGAAGCATTCTGTTTTTTTAAGGAACAAAGAGACATGAATGGAAAGCTTGAAAAGTAATTTGAATGTAGCTCACATTCACCATTCTATGGAAGTGGTAGGTAAGGTTAAATGACAGCTTCTGAAGAGATAAGTAACTCAAGTCATGTTTCATGTAGACTTTTCATATTTAAAACAATAAAATTTGGAACAAAGTTGTGGTTGTCGCCCCCAGTTGAGTCAGGCTCGAGCCCATTAGAGGAGCCAACGAATGTGCTGACTGAGAAAAGAGAAAAATGAGATGACGGATAGTTGGTGGCGAGTAGTTTCAGTTTGATTGATTCATTAGAGCTGCGCTTCATTTCACTATTTGCTGTTGGATAACTGAGGTGCCCCATTTGCCGACATCGTTGGAGCCATTGCCTGTATCAAATCGTTTGCACCTCCTCAGGTAGTTTAAAATTTGCATAAAATAATACTATTATACTGAAAATATTATAGTAATGGTCTAAGTCTAAAACTGAAGGTAACAATGGATATGAAATCAACGGAACACGTTTCAAGTAGCAGCATCAAAAGTGGTCAACCCACAAAGGCTGAAAAGAAGGCGGAAGCCAGGAGAATTGCAGCCTTAAAAAATCCCGTACGAGTTGAGCTTATCAAAACACATCGTTCCATGCAAGCTGGGACCCGTGGTATTTTTATTGAAAAAAATCCAGCCAACGGGACATTCGGCCAACAAGTTCCGAAACGGATGGAAGAAATAAAGCTTCGTAATATTTACCAGTATATGACGTGGCATTACGATTTCAAAGTCTTGTATTTGACTGTCATTGAGAATCCTATGCTGGGTTTGTTCAATCCAATCCATTTGATTTGTGAAGATGTTAACAAGGATGCTTGCGTGGTCTCTATCCATGAGATCCCTCATAACAACGCTATGAAGGGTCTTCTCTGCCCTGGTCGGCAGTTGGCCGTTATGCATCCATTTTGGAGGATTGCGTTTGATGGAAGAGTTGGAATTCGTGTGGATGAGCCTGAGGATGTTGTCATTTTAGGAATGAAGAACACCATTTGTCGCTATTGTTCCAAGGAAAATGCTTCCAAGAAATGTAGCCGTTGTAAGGAGGCGTATTACTGCAACCGTGAGTGTCAACAAGCCGACTGGAAGGAACTACAACACAAGCTTGTCTGTGAGAAAAAGTAGAATGAATTCTATTGTTAAGTTACCCAGTGCAATTAGTTTGTTTAAAACTTATGATTGTGATTAATTGATGTCTAGTTAATGATTCCGGTATATTTATGGATTAATTATCTGTTACGATTTTGATTTGTGTCAAAGTAAAAACTTTTTTTTGCTGAAAAATGTTAAATGTCCTTCATAAACCTTAAAAACAATTTATTTGCATACATTTGAATTTACTTCTCTCAAGAAGTTTTAAGAGCTAGAAGCAGGTAACGCATAATGAACAAAAAACGGAAAGATTTTAAAGAAAGTTGGCAAGGATGTGTAGGTCCACTTGTACTGTCACTGCATTGTCCCTGAAAAAATCCATAGAGGCGCCAAAAAATCATGCAAAATCAACCTAAATGAATGCACATTCAGACCCATTGTTTGTTACTAATGACTAGTAGTTCATAGATTTAGGGAAAAACGCAGAGTTAGTCCGATCCATGACAGTCAAGCGAAACTAGCCTCTTCATTTACTGTTTATCAACAACGACAAGTAGAAATTACACAACTTCAGTTTAGTTTATTTAGTCCTGTTTAGTTTGGATTTTAAGTGGCACATTATTTATTATTTTGACCGAATTGTTTGTCGATTGTTCTACTAAAGTTGCCTAAGAAATGGATCCTACACGAAATCCAAATATTATCATTCCATTAAAGGATGTTCCTACTAGGTACAATAGTTAAACCCAAAAGTTAAAAGGGACGTAGCTGTTGCTATGATACCGTCGCTGGACAATTACCCAACATTAATTTTAAATTTACAGGTTGGCAGGGCCTGGTCCTATTCCTAACGGAAATCCCAGTGAAAACGAGGACTCCGCCACTAATTGTGAGCAACCAGCGTCTTTATCAATGATTGTCAACGTACCTTTTGAGCCACATCCGACGTGCATCAACTCATCATCCATTAAGTGTCAGGTGGAAGCAATTGACGAGAACCTGGCGGTTCATGCTATTTCCTCACATCCAGACTCACACGCAATGGCAATTCTAACCGATGTTATTCAGGTGAATTCCAAATTCGGCAGGTAAAATAAATAATTTTACTTTCCGAAATTTTCTGACTCCTCCTTATGAGTTATTTCGGTTTCATAGGTTCGTTCAGGAAGGAAAGGGTCCGCAAAGAAATCAAATAGAAATTCAGGATAAACCTAAAGTTTATGAGGAGCCAATATCCTCACCAGAGAACGCGATTGTTCCTTTTGAGACAGGACCAACGAACGTCATTTCTTCGTTTTTTCCAAACCAACTGGTTCCTGTAACGTCTCCTTACAGGTATATAAACTTATTTTACTTATTTCTTATTTGATAACAATCCAAAAGGCCAAATTAACTTAAACTTTTGGGTGTGTGCCTTCAACAGCCAAGAAGAGTGCTCTGAAAGAACTGAAGTGGATACCGAAGACTCTTTCAAGGAGGATCAGACACCAATGAGTTTTTCGAAGAAAAGCTTAACCATCGTTTTGCCGAGATTACCGAACATATCTGTTCCTGACAACCTGACGGATGTGACGGGTATGTCGTCTTCTCGTCAGCCCCGAATCCTCAAACGGAACAGGTGAAGAAATTTACTAAATCACAGTCAATCTTAAGTGAAAAATTACTCTACTACTTCAGTTATGTAACTTTCAGGCAAGAAACGCGTACTGAAAAAGTTGTTGGAAAGAGGGGAAAGGTGGACACCAATCCACCCGAAACTCGTCCGCACCTTACACGTGTACGAAAGGAAGTTATTCTTGAGTTCCTGCGAGAAAGACCAAGAGCAAGCAGAGATGAGTTAACAAGCATTGAGTCAGTCAGGGAAATCATTCAACGCCTGAGACAACGTAACAAGAGAACTGGAGCCTGTACTGAAAATGACGTCCAAAACTGGCTATCTAACCCAGTCTTTGAATTGGTAAATGAATACATTTTTGTACAAAAGTTTTGCACCAGTATCCTGCAACACCTTTGTTTTCCGTAGGATGATCGGGAAGAGGAGGAGGAGGAAAGTGATGAAGAGACAGAGATTCCAGTGGACTCATCTTCTAAAGATTCTACTTCTCATGAAGGGCAGATACCATCAACTCATACAACCGATCCCGCACTCCGCCAGCTTGTGAAGGATGTAGTCCAAGAAACTATTGCAGCTTTACAATCTCAGCAAAACGAAGCGAGCAAGCCAGCTAAACGCTTGCCCCCAACGAATCTTTCACAGAGACAGTTGGATGAGCTTTGGGCTGAAGAAATACGTCCTGACAGTGATGCAACTTTACTCATGGAAAATTTTAGGTCGCTCATCCACATTCCAGCGTGTTCCACACCGACCACTTTGATCATTCAGCCAACTTCATGGAATGTTGGAAAATATCCACACCCACCTCGAGTGAAAGCCCAAAGTGAAGAAAAAGCAAATCCTCAAAATTCTTCACATGACGGGTGTGAGAATACCCAGAAAGGTAGCGTGAAACAAGAATCGCTGAAAGCAGAAACAGAACCGGTGGATGAAGAGCAACATCACGGAGATTTTCTGGACGAACAACGACATGGAGTTGAGGTTGAGTACGGACAACAAGGAGGACGCATAGTAGATGAGTGCAACGGAGAGCTTGGGGTAGATTAGACCAGATTAACAAACGACTACTGAAACAAGGATAAATTTTTGAACCACTAAAATCGTACTAGTTCTGACCCATTATGAAATGTGTGCAAATAGATGTTCATTGTCGGTTGAACCACCTGTTAAACCATATAATAGATAGTTAGCTTAGTAATGAAAAAATTAGTTCGTTCGCCCATTTCGTTTTTTCGTATTTTAAGGAATCGTTATAACATTTTCAGCAAGGATGGATTTTGACCGATTGCATTGTTTAGTCCAGTTAGTCCATATGTATATGTAATGTGCCCAGTGAATATGTAACTTTCTCTAAAGAAATTCTAATGACGTAGGCATGCTTTTGTGCGTGTTTATCCAACTTTTGTTATTTTGTAGAAGAGAGATGAATCTTTGAATGTTTTTAGTCGCTCAAAACATTTTTATCAAAACGGATTGAAGTATTTTAAGCAATAACTCTTAAATACTACCAAAAAAGAAATTAAATAATATGTTATATTGTGTTGAGACTTCCTGTTTGGACATTTGCACATCATTTCGCAGTCAACGCTCAAAGGTATTTAAAAAAATTGAGCGCTAAATGTTTTGCATAAACTTCAGTCTTTACAAACCCGAAAATGTTACAGCCTTTGTTGTTGAGCACCGAAGGGTACTCACTAAATTCAATCTTCTCTATCTGTTCGTCCGGGTGTGATCTAGAGACTACGCATCTTGACCAAATTCCCCCAAACTTGGGGTAAATATTCCTTGTTTATGACTAGCTATCCGCCCATTTTGGGTTAAAAATGTCTACTTGGTAACGACCCCAATTAAAGGTCAATGTTGCTTAAATAGACGAAACAAAATCATTGTCGAAACATTGTATCAAACTATAGTTGATGAAACTCAGCATCGGACTAGGTCGTGGCCGTGGGCATCTAGTCAAGGATGACATTAAAGTTGCGATACATGGAGTTAAAGTACGACATTTTTTATAAGAACTTTTTCGACTTATTGATTCAAACAAAATGCATTTCTAAACTGCTAACTACCAAATTGTTTATTTCATTTATCTTCAAACTGAACGATTTAAAACTAGCAGTTTAAACTATTTCATGATGGAATTTAACAATTTAACAATTAACGACAGACAGTCGGCGGGGTTCGACTGTCGGCTGTGGGGCTCGGTCCTCTCGGCTGACCAGGTCCGTCAAGTCACCTGATGAAGACTTACTCCCAAACCATCATTTTTCGGGCCGTTCACAAATAACCCAAGCTTCACTCCTTGTGACGTTCTTTATGGACGGCCCCCTAGAGGAATTCAATGGGGTAGCTCGAATAGCAATGATTACTTCTGTTATAAACACCCTGTACTTACTATTAGCTAAATGTAAAATATCTCAAATGAAATAGTCTCAAATCGCTCCATGGGGAAAGTTTATGTTGAGATCCATTCAATTCCCGCATAGCATGTCTCATAACCAAAACAATGCGCCACCGAGAGCTGACAGCTTTGTCTAGAGTCTAGGCATCTTCTACTGGGGAAAACTGATCCAACAGTTTAAAAGTTTCAATAGTTTACCCCGATTAATTTAAAACCAATTCTATAATTTTTATTGAGCACAACTGGATCACGCGGGGAGCTAAAAAAACCTCATTCTCCGACAATTCTCATTCTGGTTGACATCTGAGTGGAGGATACGACACGTACACAGTACACAAAGTACTGATTGTAAAGTTGTAAGTTAAGTTCATTAATTGTTGTTGTAAAAATTATAAACAGCTTCATTTGTTCTTTTGCACTAGCTCATTGATAGATAATTAAAAGTCTTATTGGTTTTTTTGCTCGAGCAGTTGAAAAATCAGCATGGCTGGTTGCGGACGGCTCATCCCAAAAACCCAAAAGCCTAACCCCAAAAAGGCCAAAGTGACCCGAATCCCAAAAAGCCAAATCCGAATCCCAAAAAGCCGAAACCCGAATCCCAAAAAGCCAAATCCGAATCCCAAAAAGCCAAACCCGAATCCCAAAAAGGCAAATCCGAATCCCTACTGCATGTGAAGACGGAAAATTGGAGAAATTGTGCTTGCGCCGTTACTTTCACTTGTAAAACGATAGCGTTTATTACGAAGCTTAACTTTGTTTGAGCAAGTAAAGATATCGATGAGTTTGTCTGTCTTTGTGCGCTCTACAGTCCGTACCTTTGGGCCAATTGAGACCAAACTTGGCAGAGGGATACTTAGGACCGGAAGGAAGATCCCTATTGATTTTGAGCCACAGGTTGACCCCAAGGGGAGGGGTCAGGGGTCAACTTTTTTACTTTTGATATTGCATGTGAGGTGTCATTCGAAAGCCCTTATTAGGAGCAGTTCTTTTAGCCATGTTACCGCTGCATAGTACTAACTGTTATATGCAAATTGTGTGCAAGACAAAAATCCTATATAGAATTATACAAAAAGAAAAGGGAAATCTGATAGAAGAGAGATATATCACAATACAATTTAAAAGAAGTAAAGGAAGATTTCTGTGTTTATGATAGATGCAAAGGGGAAAATGTACCGTTACGTTTTTAAAATGGCAAATGGAGATAGAGGTGGAAGTAGAAAACACTGAGGGGGTAAATTAATTGTAAAGGCAGTGCAATAAAAAATAACAAGGGAATAGTAGGAGAAGGAAAAAGGTTACCAGCAGTGGAGTGGAGCAGCGACCAAGGAGGAAAAAACCGGTTCCGTCCATTTGGTGGAGATTAGAGTTTTACATTAGGGTACCGTTAGGTTTAGGTAATAGTTGAACATTAAGACAAGAATTTAGTTTAAATTTACAAATAGAAATTTTTACTTATATTTCAAGTTTTCAAACATTTCTTGTTTTAGTTCTTAGTTCTTTCTTATGCATCTGCATGCGATAAAATTTAAAAGGGTACTAGGGGACCCTGGACTAGGCAATAAAGATGTCAAAGAAAAAGAAAAATACAAAAAAAGTGTTTATGTTAAGTCCAAAATTTTAAAATAGTTTTAGAATATTTTAAAGAAATATATGTAGGAGATGGGGGAAAAACTGACGACTGGTGAATATTTCTCTGATTGGTGGTGGTCAGGTCCCAAGCTTCTTTCAAGCTTGAGGGACGCAATATAAAAACTAAAAATCTGGAAGGGATGGCATCATTCCTTACATTCTCCATCTACCAAAAACACCTCAGAGAAATCTTCTCCAGTTGAAAGTGTTCTTCAAGTGTTCCATTTGGGTCCTATACACATGAGCTGTGTACAGCATCACAAACTGTAAGATTTGTACAAAAATATAATCAAAGTAAATAAATCTGGTTTCTATCCTTTGAGCTTCTATTTTCGTAAAGCAAAAACTACATGATACAATATCCAGTTTATTTCTCCTAATTGAATTAAAATCTAAAAACCCATGACCGTTAACACCAACACGTCGCCGATTAAACTCGTGGTGAGGTACGCCGGTGTGCATGGGCTACGCTTTGGCTACGCATGATGTGACGCAGCTATAAATCGTACAATAACGAGATTCGACATCAGCTTGTAGGGTTTGTAGTGTTTAGGGACATTTTATCATGTCAACGATGTTATCTATGAATGCCACGAAAACACTTTGTAATGGTGCTTATGCGGCAACGGATAAAACAACACGGCTACGAATGAGAATTAAATTAATTAAAAAATTAAACAGCCCAATGCAATAACGTATACAAAAACAAGGAGTGGTTATATATTTCGCCTTTCAAAAGTGGCACACTGTATTCAGGGTATTAATTTGAGAACAACAATGAATTGATAATTAGCTTAGCTTTAAATACGATTGAATTCGATTAAAATGAAATTGAAAATTATTGAATAATTATTGAATTAACTTGTAAGGTAACAATTGGAATTTGCAAACTAAATGACTATTGAAACTTTTGGTATATTTAGGTATGACCGAGTGGTTATTATAAATTAATGTTCGAGTGGTAAGGTAGCCAAAGTTGTTTGCAAGTGATAACTACACGTTTTTATTACTTTTAATTGTACAGGCATTTAATATTAGCTTAAGTGTAATTTATTATGGTCCGAACTGGACGAGAAGGTAAGGAGGTCTGGGGCTCCAGACTCTAGTAACAGCATGGGCTGCACACGATGTGTAGGTAAAGATACTCTGGTTCTCCAGAGAGGTCAGTGTTGTTGTAGTGGGGTATGTTGATATACCAAATTTCCTCCTCTCTACTTCACTTGTTGGGGGTAGGGGGAAAGAACTCAGCTTACACCAAACCGCGAGATTCGTCAGGAGAGGCCTCCGTTTCTGGTGCAATCCCTGAGGATGATGATGCCGAAGAAGGGGTACTGCTGCGGGAGCGGATGTGATCCACGTGGCGCTTGAGCTGACGCCTATCGACATCAACCAAATAGGTCACCGGTCCCCACTGAGCTATGATAGTCCAGATGTTCACTTGTCCTCATTCTTAGAGAATGTCTTGACGACAACGGGCTGCCCAGGAGTCACGGGACTTGTTGACGGCTGACTCCTCTCGAGCCTGGGCATCACGGACTGTGGTTTCCACGCTGGGATGCACTGTGGGGGTTCCCTATCTAGAACACTAGTAGCAACGTTTTACCACTTTACACTTTATCAACTTCCGAAGGAGTATATACCTCTATTAGCTGCTGCTCGGGATTTTCTGAGGAGAATGGGGCACGCTGCGACTTCTCTGGACCTCTGAGACCAAAACCGGTGGCTAGGAAACAATAAACCGAAACCAGGAATTTTACTAAATTGCCGTGACACCATCTCTATAGCTTTCCACTTCAAAACTATAATTGGTAATTGGTAATTCGAATTTACCTAAGACAATCGTCTTTCTCTCTTTCCTTCCTCCTGCGACACGACTTGACTTCTTTTGGACTCACTAGGACATATAAAATGGAAACCAACTTGACATTTTGACTGACTATATTCACTTTTGTAACGCATGACGATTGACTCAAAATATTACCTAGGATTTCCCTAGACCCAATGACTCTCCTACTGACTTCCGGATGGACTGACACGGACTTCATAACGACAAGACCATGACACAATGAAAATAAAACCCCGATTCTTTAATAAAAATCCGAAATCATTTTTTGCATGCCTGATTAACTGTATGACGACTTACGTATGGCTTTCCAAAATCCGACTTTCCCCTGACACCGATTATTTCAAAATTTCTGACTTGACTTACTGACTTTGACTCGACTTCCGAACAAAAAGAAAATTTCCGAAAAAAAATTGGGAAGGGGAATGTCCAAAAAATATTTTAAGTGAATGAGAGAGAGAGAGCGAGAGAAAAAAATTTTTTTAGCTTGACTGGGCAAAATCTAAAACATTTATGAAAAGAAATATACGCCCAGTCAAGTTCATTACTCCAGAATAGCGTCCTTCATCCAGTTTAGTTTTTTAAGTTCAGGTTCATACAGGTAGGGACTTGCATTCATTCTCTAGTAAAAGGCGAAAGATTAATATGTAAGCCATTCCAACTGTCATCCTTAGCATTAGTATTTTCACTTTTCCTTATACGCGCATCTATAGCTGTTGCTATGAAAACTGCATCATGAAAATGCATTGCCATCAGCTTTTTTCTTATGTGCACACGCGCTGTCCAGAGTCGTTCCCGTTTGCGATGATGCTTTGCTCCGTCTTAGGTTTGCTTTGCATGCGAAGACTTTTTTGTGTGCTTGTGTTCTGCTGGATGCGTGTTTGTTGTGCATGAATGTTTTTTAAATGAATGATTAGTTTGATTGGTTTATCAGTGATTTATGTTTAGTGTGAATGTGCGTGCATGACTTTGTATGATTGAGTATGAGTTGGGCTTAATTATAATAAGCAGTGCTGCTGAGTGGCGATGGAAGTTCGGGTCTCGGAGCTCCTTTGTCTGCTAATGAAATTCATTAGCATATTTGTCTGGGCGATTTTCCTTGGGAGCGATGCACTTGTCCTTTCGACCTGTTTCATGCCCTTACAAGATCAGGTATATTTTCTGGTAAGTATCCCCGGCTGTTCATCATATTATAGGCAAGTTCAGCATAAGGTAAATTTGGGGAATGCCAGTACATATTTATTGCAGCAGCATCAGTCCCTAGTCCGCTGATGATTCCCCCTTTCCTAAAACTGCTTCATGACCTCGCCGACATTATGCAAAGCGAATTTGGGGGGGTTCTTCATATCTTCCTCAACGATATCCTTTTTCAAACTTGCCATCCAATGTTGACAAGTTTAACACCGATCAGTACATGTTACTTGGGTTTTCAATTCCAAACAGATTTTTACATCATACTTTTTGCAAAAATAAAATAAAAAATGGTGCAGCAAGCTGCTAGGAATTGAAAACCCAAGTAACATGTACTGATCGGTGTTAAGCTTGTCCGCTAAAACGTTCACGAGATATCGTGTTCACAGACAGACAGACCACCACGACAATTTTATAAAGCAGCTTTCGCTCCTTAATAAGTGACCTGAAAGGCCTCTTTGAATGGCCATACAGCTCCACAACATCAAAGAAGGATTTTATTTTCAATAATATAATTTATTTTTAGTAATTGAATAAAAATTTTATTGTGTCTGAATAATATGATATTGTAAATTTATGCTTGCTTTTTTGATCTCGCTACTTCATGCAATTGTCTGTGTAACACCTGCACATTGATTGAAGAAGGCTTTGCGCTTTGGGTTTGTTTGATTCGGGTTTGGTTTTTGGGATTCGGCTTTTTGGGATTTGGCATTCGGCTTTTTGGGACTCGGCTTTGGCTTTTTTGGATTCGGGTTTGGCTTTTTGGGGTTTGGCTTTCGGCTTTTTGGGATTCGGGTTTGGCTTTTTGGGGTTTGGCTTTCGGCTTTTTGGGATTCGGGTCATTCGGCTTTTTGGGGTTGGGCTTTCGGGTTTTTGGGTTCCGCCGTTGCGGACATTTAGTTGAGAAAGTGATTTCTAGACGGTTGAAAGAGGGAAAGTTAGAGTACCGGGTCAAGTGGGCAGGACGTCCATCTTCTGCAAACGCTTGGGTAACGGAGGAACAACTTATTGGCAAAGACGAGCTGATAAGATTACGAATCCAAGTAAGTTGAAACTGTGAATAGTAAAATTTGATTCTTGGACAAACCTTGTAGTTAGCAAAATTCATTTAGTGCTATTTTTATTTTACAGGCTTCGATTCCGGAAGGAATCAGTGAAAAGCATCAAGCTCTTCAGCCAGAGGAGATCGTGGGGGCTACAATGAGGAATGGGCAACTCAAATTATGGGTGAAATTTCCGGGGGACAACAACTATGATCTGGTTCACCATTTGGAAGCCAACGCTAAGTGGCCGCAATTAGTGATAAAGTTTTATGAAGCACGAACATACTTCCGAGGCTAGTTTGTTTGTTAATCGAACAGAATATATTTGCATTGATTACTTAAAGTCAGTTGTTATTTTTAACCATAAATTATTTCGGTTCATTTGCATGTTATCTAATATTGACGTTGTAAAAATATCTCATTCCATTTCTCTGTATGTACTAAATTAGTTGTGTTTCGTTCAGTTGTTTGATAACGAATTTAAAATGTTTTGGTTTATCAATATGAAAAAATGTCACATTTAATGAAATAAAGTTTTAAAAGCACTGAGTTTCCCATTGTCCTATAATAGTTGGTCTAATTATACTACGTGTCAGATATAGGTATTATAATGCGAAAATGACTGATAACATTCGTAGTTGATCCATGAGAATCCATTTTTAATTTGTCAGGCGCTCTTTGCGGTTAACGCAGATAACTAGGTATATGTATTTATTTAAGATAGTATATTTACAAATACTGGCTCTTACAGTGTTCCATCTGTGGTTAAGAAACGTTTTAATGGGAATTTTATTAAAAGTAAGTAATATATTTGAAGCGATTGAACAAAGTTCAGCTTCGTAATAAAGGTCTACAACACAAATACAATTCTTAGGAACAAAGGTCATGTCAGTGTGGTAAACCTTCGGTCAAGAAACAACCCACAACGCAGTCTCGCCGTCGCTCAGGGAACAAAGAAGTAACGTAATTTTAATTTACATATTTTTTCCTATTTGCATTTTATGACGACAGGTCATTCCATATCATTTTGTAGCTTATCTCAAAATGTCTTTCCGATACACCTCTTATAAAGTAGGGTGAACTTACCTTACATGGCTAACCTTACAGTTTTATTTGTATTTAATTTAATTATCCTACTCATCAACTACTTCCAACTCATCGGCTTCAACTATCTGAGCCACGGATACGTTGTTGAGGATGATAGTGCTTTATATTCAGTTTGATTGTTCACTTGGAGCCGGAGGATGTTTCCCTCCCACGGATCCTCAACCGCTAGTTCCACCAGTGCTATGCTTGCATATAAATTGAGGTTTAACACCTTATCTCTAGCTAATTATGTACGGCCAAAGTAAGAAATAAATCTGAATAGCCACATAAAATGCAGTCAGTCGCTAATTAATCACGCTTTTATTTTTTTTGTTTCACATAAAGAATTCTCAACAAGCATAAAGTACATTTTTACAATAATTGTTTCATACTCACCCTCTCAAGAAATACCAACATCCGTTCAAGTGTACAAGTATATGAATTTTCATTTTGCTTATTTTCCGGTTTTATGTGACTGTCACTTATCAACTACCTCTTACTTACTTCTTTTAATATATAGCACTCATGTCCACTTGTCGAATAGTTCTGCACAGAAAATTCCTAAATTTAGAGAACATTTTTTCAAAACCTGTAAATTCATTGACAACTGATTGCTCCGATTAAATTTCCAGTGACGATGCAAATAAAGGTTGATCTTACGACGTAAAACACTGAATACCCATAGCCGTTACATAAAGAAGGTAGAGTAATAAATATCCTTACGAGTTTAACCTATCTTCATAATCTATAGCACAATAATTTCTTTACAAGTTATAACAATAGTAATAATAGTGGTGGTAAATAATAGTAAGAATAAGTGAAATGAAGTAACAAGTAATGAAGACTTATTAAATAACAAAGTTGCTTTTAGAGGGGCGTGCCAGGGGGTACAACGTTGTTAGCAAATGAGGCAGTAGACTCTCCTTTCTTTCCGGCTACTTTCACAGCGTACTGACCAACGTCACTTCCTGTACAGTTGGCGATTTCTAAGAGAAATTTGGTCTTGCCGGGAGACTTAATGTGAACTTTTGCTGATTCTTCTAGTGCTTTACCATCCTTTAGCCATTCCACTGTTGAGAGAAAATGTCACAATATAATATGCCATTGAATATCCTGAGAACAATTAGGGTGATTGAAAATTAATCGCTTACCAGATTGTGGCACCTTTTCAACCTCACATGTGAAAGTGATAGAGTCTCCCTCACGAACTGTGGCGGAGCGTGGGAATGTCTTGAACGCTGGGCTCTTTGATTCCTCATTTGGAACTGCGAATAAGAAAACAGCAAACGTTAGTTCCTTTGTATTCACGCAATTTTCATTGTATTCACACATGAAAAGTAATAAACTAACCAATTACTACAAGGGAGCAAGAACTAAACGCTTCTCCGGAGTCGTTGAAAGCTTCACAAGTGTAGGTGCCCGCATCTTCTGGAAACACTTCAGCAATCACTAACGTTCTAACTTCGCCCGCGGCTTCGTATTGGAAGTCTTTGCTTGGTTTGATCTCCTTATCGTTGTGAAGCCACACTACGTCGAACTTTTCAGCACCTACAGTATTTATAGTGTGCATTAGCCATCCACTGAAATGGAATGACAGTACATTTTATAAGAACGTTACATACCTTTGATACGACAGTTTAGTGTTACTTTCTCTCCGTCGTTGACCACTTGAGATGTTAAATGATCTACAATGACTGGCGGTTTGTCGCCGGAAACTTTACCCTTCGCAGTTCCTGAGCCTTCCATTGCTGAAAAATGAATACAAAACAAATTATCTCCATGGTTGTAATATAGTATTGTCCACATTCAGCTTTAGTAGATTTAAAAACTTACGAAGGACTTTCAGGACACATTGGCTGGATGTTTTGCCCATGGAATTGACTGCTGTACATACATAAGTGGCTTCATCCTCAGGGAAGACTTCAGGTATTGTTAGCACCGCCACCCGATTTCGGTATTTAAGAGCTACTACATCTGATGACGTCAACGGCTCGCCGCTCTTAGTCCAGCTTACTTGCGGTTCAGGATCACCACTAAATTCGCATTTAATTTCAAGCGCCTCGCCGTCCTTCACTTGAAGAGTGGTTGGAAGTGGGGAAACTACTGTTGGCGATGCCATCGGCTTATTTAGGGCCGGCACTATAGAGTTAAATTCATAGATGTGACTTTTACTCATCAATTTTCTTTTCCATTCACTATTCACTTACGTTCTAATTCCTTAGTTGATGATCTCGATCTTGATGGGCTACCCGTTGCCGATAGTTGCTTCCCATACGGCTTCGCTGATGATTTAGGCTTTTCTCCGATGCTATTGCTAATTCCTATTGTTGCTGCAGCCTATGAATACAAATTTCAAACGCATACTTTAAACATTACCAAACCCCTAGAAACTTCTCTGCCCTCTTGCAAAATTTGCTGACCTTCTGACTTCCATACTGTGAACCACTGGATGGGGCCGCCGCTGTCGTTGGTTTCGAAACAGTAACCGGTTTAGAAATTTCTTTAATACTCTGTGGTTCTGGCATGTACCTTCGATCTGCAAATGGCGAATTCCCAACAGAAAAAAAATAAAAATCAATAACAATTCAAAAAACCAAACCTCAACCCAAAGCAAAAGTATTTGGAAAACAAGTGCATCCTTTTTCATTCTAGAGTCTAGGCAAACGTGATTGGTTCAAATTAAAATCATAAGGGGTCAAAAAAAAATCAAAGCGGGGCAGTGCATTTCCTGACACGCTAGTCATCCTTTGTGCAAAGGTATTCAGAAAAGCAACATCACATCACTCCTTTTCTTCTAAAGCATCTCTGAACGTTAAATAGCTATAAACACTATTTGAACTGACATAACCGTATCACAGAATATTCTACCTAGTTTCCTATACAGATAATTTTCCTTCCTCCTTAGTATTCACGAAGTTCTTACCGCACTTTAAACTTGTAGCTGATTCAGTTGTCCCACTTCGATACAGAACTTTGTTTCTTAAATCTTACTTATAACTTTAAAAAATTGTATACCAAGTTTCACCGATGACCAAATGTTGGAGAAAAAAATACCATCTTTAGGAACAAGTGTCAAAGAAAAAAAATATTAAGTGGTCCCAAAAGTCCTTGAAAAGCTACACAAAATTTCCTACGACAACTGCTACAACATAAAGGATTCATTTCTAAAATCTAAAAAATGTATTAGCCTTTTGTGCACGCAACAACAAAAACAAAGTATTTTTGTTAGTGGAGAATGAAAAAGCATATTTTAGTTTTCCCGAGAAGTCCGGATTTTTCGCTTTCTAAAAATTGGAAAGTTTGTCGATTAGTTTTGCAGCGGTATAAAAAATGGTTATTTTTTATTATTTCTTTTAAAAAACAAAAGATTTTTTTTCTCCTTTCAAAGAGAAAGTACAGCAGCACAGATATGTTTCAAGTTACCTCCAGAATACAGTAAGTTATGCGCTAGTTGGCGGTTTTCAGGAGTGGTGGAGTCCCCTGGTGGAAAAAAAATGATAAAAAATACAAGCGATAACATTTAAACATTCTCCTTTTCTTTTCAACAAAAAGAACAAAAGAAAATTACGTTGATCTACAACAAAAAATAGTAATTAGAAACTAATTCCTACAAGAAACATTATTAGCATGTTGTTGAGTACACAAGTATAAAATGAATGGGTCATGTATGTACATTAAAGGTCACTTGTTCGGTAATGTACCTTCAAAATCGTTGTGGATTGCCAAAAATAATATTTTCCGTGTAAAAATGAGAAAGTAATTGTCAGAGTATTGTATTTGACTGTATAAAACGAAATGTTTGCATGGCAAAAAAATATATAAAGCGTAGTACAAAGTCGCAGTGCGAAACCAAAAACTCAAAAATTCATTTTTAAAAGACACTTTGGCTAAATTTCAAAGTAAAAGCATCGTAGACAACTTATCGGATATTTTTTTTTCATAAAAGCATAAAAAAGTTTCAAAACATTTTTGACTTGAGAACTGATTTGAGACATGATAAGTGGGCCAGTTAGTCAACAAACAAAAAACCACTCACTCAGATTAGCAGGGTTAAGAAAGCTTGTTTTAGAAAGCGATATGGAAACGAGTCAACCTGAACATTTGGAAGAATGATTTCAAATGTGGTTGAAGAAAACAGGAAGGGAAGCACCCTCTCGGCCGTTCATGTTTGGAGTCCTTTCCCCAGTTCCTCCAGAGGGTTTGCATTGGTCACGATTTCATCATCGTCATGATATATTTTTTTTATTATATGCAGTCCGTCACAGCATTTTTTTAATAGCGAAAATAATGCGAACATGCGAGTGGATACTTGAATCGTAAATGAATATTCCTGTTTTTCACCAAGTTTCAAAACTACAGAACAAAAATACTACAAGTCTAAACAAAAGAGCAACTCATGCAGCTGCAAAATCGGCTCGACATTTTGTTTGTTTGTTAAAGCTCTGAAGCATTTTGTGGTCGAAAATGGATTCACAAAAAGGGTTTCTAATCGAAATTAGTATGATACAACTACACAAAAAAACGCAGATTGTCACAGTGCTGTCCAGGGGGTAATTAAGTAAAAAGTACATTAACTGGATATAGTGTCAATAGTGAAAGCGGTGAAAGTGAAAATTTCATTTTCTCTTCAAAATACAAAATGTCACAAAAATAACTGTGTGGGAATTTCCAGGTTGAGAAACATGTCATGCCTGCGTTGTGTGTTTCGTTGTTTCGTTCAAGTCAGTTAGATGAGTAGTGTTTAAAGTAGACACTTTTTCCATTTTTTTTTTCAAATAATGTATTATACGTTTTTAGATCTTTTTGTGAATCTGTTTTATCTTAAGATAGAGGACAACAAAAGTAAATCAAGTAGACTTGAATAGTAATTGATGACAAATGTAGTGTAGTATAATAGTATGACTAAAGTAAACTGAGTAACATTTCAACTGATACATGTCACCTTAATGTGAATAGCTGGATGTACAATTATTATCTCTTACCAGTTTCATTTAATTCTAAGCCATACAATCAGGTCAAAGTACAGCTCTTGGTTGGTGCAAGGTGTGTGTGCGCAGAAAGTTCTCTGTGTCGATAGTGAAAGTGGTCGACAGAGGGAAACAAATTACAAGCGGGTAATTTTTCCAAGCGAATACTCGACGAAAAGCAGCAAACATTAAACTAGACGTGCTTCTGAATGATAATACTAAAAATGGTGTGGTTGCAAGTGGATACTTTATATAACCTACGGTTAACCTGGTCATCTTCCATGTTTCAATTGTTAGTAAATGATAAAATAACGATGAGTAGATAGCTTATGATAATTATTGGATATTACAATATACTAAAAGCAGGCATTCCTCTGTGTACAACTGATAAGAGGTATGATAAGGCGGTACGTGTAAGGATATATGGATTTTTACCATGTATATTGTTTTGATGAGTAATTGTGATTAATTGTAACAAGTTCTTAGACTGGAGAATAAAGTTTGATAAATAAAAAGAGGAAAGCTAAGTAGATGTGTATGCTTTGTTTAAAAATAATTAAGACATATAGCTCGTTCACCTTCTACAATCACTACACAAGAGGTTTCATCTGTGCCCAATGAGTTGGTAGCAACGCATCGGTATTTGCCAGAGTCTTCTGGTTTGCAGTCAAGGATTTCCATGGTGACCACACCGTCCGAGTGGGTCATTGTGTATTCGTTACGTCCCAGTTCTCTACTACCCTTGTACCATTTAACCTGGAAGACAAAAGGAGGGAATACTTAACTGTGTACTGATTTCTAGGAGAGGATTAGGAAACGCCAGATTTTACGTACCGTTGGTGTTGGCTTGCCGCTTAGACAACAAAGCAGTTTACAAGATGGATGGTGAATCTGTACGACACGAGGTCGGAGGTGGAAAGTGAAGAAGGGTGCAGAGTCTTTCTCTTCCTGCCATGGTTTGTAGGAGAGTGGTTGTCTTCGTCTGACCGGCTGTACTTCCGGTTTGTACGCGGGAATCTCTCTGGGCTGCGGCTGGACATTGAGGAAGACGATTTCTTCTCTGTAGCCGTAGTGGTTCTCAGCGCGAATGATGTACTCTCCACGGTCTTCGAGTTTCACTCTGTTGATAACAAAGGTGTAGTCTTCTCCTTGGTATCTCTTCATGAACTTTACACTCTGTCTGAGCTCGGTGTTGTTGTGGTACCAGGTGAGTGTGGGCGCGGCGATGGCAATCACACGACACGTGAACTTTGCACTTTGCCCCTCGAATGTGAAAGTACTCCTAGGCTTAATCACAAATCTAGGTGCGGCTTGTCTCCTGTCGAAATATGCGTCATGTATTCTATACTTTTCTACTTGTAATTTCCTCAGCGAAGAATACTCTGCGAGGTGACCTAATGGAAGGATGCATTCATCCCAGAATGGATATTTGGCACGGATTCGGTCGCGTAGCGCTCGGAATCGGGAAGAGTCGATGGGTTGTACTCTACCAGCGTGATCTCCAGTTAGCCAAGAATGAGCAAGGCACTCATGAGCGGTCATTCGTTTCTCCTTGTTCTTCACCAGCAGGTTCCTTATAAAGTCTTTACCTTCGTCGGATACATTTGCAAAAGCCTCTTCATCGAAGTCCCAGTCGCAAGCTTTCACGTTCTTCAACGTTTCGATGTCATTTTCTCCCGCAAATGGAGAAAGTCCGCTGAGGAGAACGTAAGCCAACACGCCGACTGCCCACATATCGGTGTAAAAGCCAACTGGCTCGCGTTCCACGATTTCAGGTGCAGCGAACTCGGCAGTTCCAGTTGATATTTTAACTACCTCGTTTGGATCGAGACGGGTGGCGAGGCCAAAGTCGATAAGTTTCACGTTGGTACTAGTTTTTGTTTGACACATAATATTTTCGGGCTTGATGTCTAGATGGATTATATTTCTTTCGTGCATATGTTTCACTCCTTCACATATTTGCCTCATGTAATTGATAACTTCGGCTTCAGACATTTGATAGCCTTCGGCAGTGATGCGTTCGAAGAGCTCACCCCCGGACAAGCTAAATAAACAAAACGTGCGCAAGAGAAGACAAGTTTACACGACTGTCACGGTTAAAGTTAGAAACATGTTTTGGAATACTTACAATTCGTAAATAAGAACCATTTCATCGTCATCCTCGAATGCGTCATGTAAGTTGATAAGTTTGGGATGGTGGAGTTGATTCATGATGTCAATTTCTCGCCTTATCAGCTCCTTTTCCATTGCGTGGGATACTGGAATAAACTTGGCGGCATAGATGTGACCACTAAAATGTTAAAAGGGAGAATTTAAATGTAATTAAACCAAGTAAAATATGAATTTGAAGAGTTGATTAAAATCATTACGTCTTTTTCTCGCGGCAGCGGTGAACGACACCAAAGGCACCGGTTCCGATCTCCTCAAGAATGTCATAATGGTCGTAGACACTGGTTGTCTTGATTTCCACAGGTTGGGGAACATACTTGGAATAAATTGAGAACACATATTGGTCATAGTCTCTGACTTTCTCGTCACTCCTTCCCCTGATTCGCTTTCCAGAGGCATCCACTTCATACTGCTTCTTCTTCGCCAGCTTCTTGCCCAGATCTTTGGTCGTCACTAGACTGGTCACGTCACTAGCATCGCTCCTGCCGTACACATTCTCTGCATACACTCGGAACTGATACTGGTGTCCCGGACTCAATCCAGTCACCTGAATACTTGTCAGTCTTGTGAAGCCTACTCGGATCCATGAGGTCATTGGATGCTCCCTCTTCTCCACCAGGTAGGAAGTTATGCTGGAGCCACCATCCCATCGAGGTGGCTGCCATGACACCACCAAGCTATCCGTTCCAACACTCTCACAAATGACGTGCTGAGGAGGATCTGGTCTGTCGCTGATTTGAATCTTCAAAATAGCCGAGTCCATACCCAGCTCATTCTCAGCGATGATGGAATATGGTCCGTTGTCAATTTGACTAGCATCTCGAATGGTCAGTACTGCATGTCGCTCCGTTGTTTGCACATGATAATGCGATCCACTCTCGATCTTTTCACCTTCCTTACTCCATGTAATCTTTGGTTTAGGTACACCAGTGAAAGGTACCTTGATCACTACGTTTTCACCCTTGTCGAAGAAAGCAGTGTCACGGAATCGTGGTGGTACGTGTAGCTTGGGTGCCGTCATGATGATCAATTCGGCTCTGGTTGACTTGGCTCCTGCCTTATTCACTGCACGGCACACATACTCATCAGCATCTTCGCCAAAAACGTCGTAGACTGTGAGCATGTAGGTTTCTCCATCGTGGCTGATGTGATATTTTCCTCCGTGGGAGAGCTCTCTTGCCCCCTTGTACCAAGTAACGTTCGGTTTTGGTTGACCAAATATGGTACAGCTGAACTGGGCGTTCTTGCCTTCGGTGGCCATGGCATTTCTAAGCGGACTCACAATCTCTGGTGGTGAAGCGGCGTTTGGATCTGTGATCTTTACGCTGCTTGAGGATGGTGAGGGTGGACTAAGTCCGGCAGAATTTTCTGCTATCACACGGAATTCATACTGACGTCCTTCAATTAGGTTGCTAACATTGATTTGGTTTGGAAGGCAAATAGCCAAGTTGACACGCTGCCAAGCAACGGTACCAACTTCTCTTTTGTCGACCCAGTAGCCTTGGATACGGGCTCCACCATCGGAGCTTGGTTTGTCCCAGGACAAATGAACGAAATCACCTCCCACTGCGGTGATTTGAGGTGCTCCAGGAGCGGTTGGAGGATCAAATGGAGCTTTCGCTTTGATTGGATTTTGTCCTTCTAATGGTGGTCCCATTCCGTTTTCATTGCAGGCCATGACTCGGAACAAGTATTCCTGCGACTCAGTCAAGCCTTGAACGGTGAAAGTTGTAGACTTCACATTGCTTGTTACCTGAATCCAGTGAGTGCTTGTAATATCTTTCCTTTCCACAACATAATGAGTGACCTTTAGGCCACCATCATAGCTGGGTGGTTTCCATGAAAGGGTGCACATGTGTTTACTAATGTCACTGATTTCCAGAGGTCCTTGTGGGGGACCTGGAATGCCAGTAATGTAAACGTTGAAGCTGGCACTAGCTGATCCACTTTCATTTTTCAACGTGATTGTGTAACTGCCAGCGTCGTCCCTAACAATGTCTCTGATGTAAATGACAAAGTACTCATCGAATATTGTGATTTTAATACGGCTGGTTTCTCTGAGCTCTACTCCGTCCTTTGTTACCCTGATGTCCATCGGCTGATCGCCAGAGTAAGTGACTTTAATTTTGGTGTTGTCCCCTTCTGGCAAGTACATATCTCCCGGAGTGCGATCCATTCTCGGGGGTGCGCCGATTCTAACTCTTGCTGTCGTGTAACACTGGCCTACTGCGTTGCTGGCGTAGCAAGTGTAATCACCGTCGTCTCCGTCTTGAACATCACTGATGATAAGCCGGAAAACACCTCCGTCAACCTCTTGGCGTATCCTGCCACCGTACTGAATTTCTCTTCCGTTCTTCAACCACCTTGGCTTCGGGTCTGGCTTTCCTGTAGCTTCGCATTCCATAATAAGTTGCTTTCCACGTGGAATAGATTGTTTTGTCAGTCCACGGACAAACTCGGGGCTACGTCCTCCAGCTACTTCCTGAATACGGACAGCACTAGCTCCCTGGCTAGGTTCTGATTTGCCAGCTGCGTTAATAGCAAAAACACGGAACTCGTAGTCACGGCCGTCTGTCAGCCCTGTGGCTGTCAAAGCCAAATCGGTCACGTTGTACTCGTGGCATTTTACCCAAATGCCTGACCCTACTTCCCTCTTTTCAATCAAATATCCAGTAATTCTGGAACCACCGTCGGATCGTGGTGCTTCCCAGATAAGTTCGGCATATCCACGACCAACTTTGATAACTTGAGGTTGTCCGGGTGGAGATGGAACTCCAAATTTGCCTTTCATCTTGAAATGTGTGGAAGGAGGTGAAGGTTTGCTGAAACCAGCGGCGTTTTTAGCTCGTATCCTGAATTCATATTCCTTTCCTTGGAGTAGGTTATGGACAGTGTAGGTTGTGTCCTTAACAAGGTAGTCATTGGCCATTCTCCAGTCAACGTCCGAAACGTCACGGAACTCAATTTTGTATCCTTGGATCTTGCTTCCACCGTCATTATAAGGCCGCTCCCAAGTAATGGTAGCCGAGCTGGCGTCCCAATCGATAACACGTGGCTGTCCAGGAGCATCTGGCACAGTGAATGGGAACTTGGCGGTGATGGGTTCATCGCTTTCAAGGGGTTGACTTACTCCATACTGATTTTCTGCACGAACTCTGAACTTGTACTTCTTATTCGGTTCCAGTCCAATAACATCATAACTGCAGCCTCTCACAAAGCTGGATACCTTCAACCACAGTCCGGTCAGTGGATCAAGCTTCTCAACAACATAGTTGGTAATGGGAGAGCCACCATCATCCAAAGGTGGTTTCCAGCTAAGGGAGCATGTTTCAGGGGTAATGTCAGACACATCCAGAGGACCACAGGGCATGCCTGGCTTGTCGACGACAAGGACTTTGCAGGAAGCTGTGTCACTACCTTCTGTATTAACAAGCTGAATTGTATACTTTCCAGTGTCAGAACGACGGGCACACTTGTTTACGTACTTTGTGGTGCCTGCAGTCGTTTCAAATTTGATTCTATCGTCTGGGAATGTTTCCTCCGCATTTACGGTCCATGTTACCTTTGGAAGTGGAGAGCCAACGAAGGGTACTGTAATTGTGAACTCTTCACCAGCAATCACAGTCATGTCGCGAATGCTCAAGTCGCTAGTTATCTTTGGTGCGCATGCCGGTGGTTGGCATAATATCCAGTCTGAGCCAGAGCTCCACTGTCCTTGTCCTGCAGCATTGATAGCGGCAACTCGGAACTCATACTCCTTGCCATCTTGTAAATTAATCACACGATAGCTGAGATCAGGAATAAGTTGATGATTTGCCTTGGTCCAAACATCTTCGCCCTTCATCCTCTTTTCGATGACATATCCGCGAATGGGCGAGCCACCATCGTTTCTTGGTTTTGTCCATGTAAGCGTGATTGAGTCTTCTGTTGTTTCAACGGCTCGGGGAGCACCCGGTGGACCTGGAACATCGAATGGATGCTTGGCTTTCACTGGCTCAGAGGTTTCAGCGGGTTCAGAAGTACCGTACTGGTTCTCGGCGAAAACACGGAAGTCATACTCCTTTCCAACAGTCAAATTTCTGACACGACAATAAGTTGAGGTAACATAGCCAGAGACCTTGGTCCAGGCTTGGGATCTTGCTTCACGTCGCTCAACGACGTAGTTGGTAATATCCGCACCACCATTGTCGCGTGGGGCGTGCCATGAGAGAGTGAGACATTCGCCAGCAAATTCCTCAGCTTTGAGATTTTCGGGTGGACCAGGCCTATCGAGCACACGGACATTGAGACTAGCTGTGTCATAGCCAGATGGATTCTTAACGTGGAGCTTGTAAGTTCCTGTATCAGTTCTCTTTGAGTTTTTAACGACAATCGAGGCATAATCATCTCCAGTTTGAATGAAAATTCGTGAGTCTGAGTCGTCGAGAATGAGGTCATTGGCATACCAAGAAGCATGGGGTTTGGGGAAAGCTACAAACGGAATGGTAATGGAAAAGTCTTCTCCAGCACGTACAGTAATATCTCGAACGCCAGACAAGTCCAGCTTGGGCTTGTTTGGTTGCTCTTCAACCAAGATTCCGTTGGATGGCCGACTTGGCTGACTCCTGCCAATTTCATTGACAGCCATCACACGGAAGGTATACTCTTCTCCTTCTTTCAGTCCTGGAACGGTCATAGTCGTGCTTGGATGAGGATAGTCATTCACTTCCTCCCAGTCTCCTCCGGATTTTGCTTTCTTCTGTACAATATAACCACGAATACGTGCACCACCATCGCTGGAAGGTGCTTTCCAGGAGATTGTGATTGAATCTTTCGTAACCCTCTCCGGCCTTGGTTGATCTGGCGCGTCTGGAACAAATCTTTGCATACCAGCAATGATTTGATCTGAAGGTTTGGACGGCTTGCCAGTTCCAGCTTCGTTGCAGGCAGTGACACGGAAGTCATATTTCATACCTTCGTGAAGTCCCTGAACAGTCATTGTAAGGTTTGGAGTAGGGAAAGAGTTGACTTTCACCCATTCTCCGCTCCTCTCGCGCTTCTCGATAATGTATCCAGTAATTGGCTTGCCACCAGTATTTCTTGGAGGCTCCCATTGAAGACTGGCAGAGTTGGGACTGAAGCTAAGAATCTTTGGTGGATCAGGAGCATCTGGTGTGTCAAATGGTGATTTGCAAATGGTAGGTTTACTTTCCAATGGTTCAGATAACCCATATACGTTTTCAGCGCGCACCCTAAAGACGTACTTCTTTCCTTCATCGAGACCTTTAACGGTAAACTCCGGCTTAGGACAGAAGCCAGGGCATTGTCTCCAATCGTCCTTTCCGAATTCTGTTCGTTCAACGACGTAGCCATTGATATCAGCACCACCATCATCCTTTGGCGGTTTCCATGTGAGAGTAATGGAATCTCCCATGATTTTGGAGGGCGCAAGTGGTCCTTCTGGTGGACCAGGCTTATCGACAACGATAACTTCAATGTCAGCCTTATCACTTCCAAAGTCGTTGGAAGCTGTGATTGTGTATTTACCAGAATCTCCACGTACTGTTGAAGAAATATGCAGTTTTGTGCATGTGGAGTTGGTTGTTGAGGAAATCCGGTTGGATGAAGGTAAAGGTTTGTTCTCTTTGCTCCAGATGACCTCTGGGATTGGAGCTCCAGCGAGAGGAATTTCAACATTAATAGGTTCTCCAGCACGAACCTTAATACGTTTACCAGCCAATCCATCGAGGAACAGTTTTGGTGGTTCCTTCATTGGCTTGGCGGTGATGGGCACAGACGGATCTGAAGGTTTTCCAGGTCCAGCAGCATTAACGGCAGTCACTCTGTACTCATATTGATGACCATCAGAAACCTTGTCATCAAGATATTCAGTGAATCGGCAAGGTTCTTTGGTGATACGTATCCATCGTGGATTGCGTACATCCCGACGCTCGACTTCATACCCAATGATAGCAGATCCTCCATTGGAAATGGGAGGTGACCAGCGAATTTTAATATGGTCACGGTCAGTGTCAGTAGCCTCTGGACGTCCAGGCTTTCCAGGAACATCGAATTGGTTCTTTGCAACAATTGGTTTTGTAGTTGTCAAAGGATCAGATCGTCCTTGAAGGTTCTCTGCCATGACACGGAATTCGTACTGGGTGCCTTCAGTCAGCCTGGGTACAACGGCATGAGTGTTACGTGGATCAACAAAATTAACAGCTGGTACCCAACCGCCTCCATGTGTCAAGTCCCTCTTCTCAATTACATATCCGGTGATTTCAGAGCCACCATCGTCCCTTGGCCTATTCCATGACAATGTTACACTCTGGGCGGTAACTTCTTCATACTCGAGAGGAGCTTCAGGTGGTCCTGGTCTATCAAGGACTGTAAGAGTGAAGCTTCCTTCATCAGCTCCATGAGGATTCTTCAAACGGAGAGTATATTCTCCAGAATCTCCACGTTTTGTGCTTACGGTGTGGACAATAGTATGATTGGAAATGGCTGTAACAGTTGTACGCTCATCGGTTTTTACTGTGCGACTTCCAACGGTCCATATTACCTCTGGATCTGGCGCACCAACATAGTTAAGGTCAACATGGAAGATTTGACCAGCTCTAATCTTGATGTCGGGCATTGGGCTGATAATTTTGGGTGGCACTAGTGAAAAGTATAACATGAAAGTTATAAGCACTTATTACATAAAAGAATTTGTGTTTTATCTTGAAATCTTACATCGTCTAGGGCCTGTCTTGACCATGTCAGAGGGCTCTGAGGGTTCGCTCTGTCCGGCAGCATTCACAGCAATGACACGGAACTCATATTCCTGGCCTTCAACTAGGTCATCAACGGATGCCTGAAAAACCAATAAACATGTATAAAAACACACTCAAAGTATTAACGATATTCATCATTTCAATAACTTTCTCCTGCATACATGAGTTTGTCCTGCTGGCGCTTGTGCTGCATTCATCCAGAATGGACTTCCTTTCTCCTTCTTCTGGATAATGTACCCAGTAATTGGAGATCCACCATCATTCTTTGGTGGTTTCCATTCCAGGTCCACCCTATTTCTGTCCCAATCTGTAATATTTGGTCTGCCAGGTGCGTCTGGTTCATCAAAGGCATTCTTAGCAATGATGCTCTTGTCTGTTGTCAAAGGCTCACTTTCACCAATAGCATTCACTGCTTTCACTCGGAACAAGTACTCCTTTTTGTGAATCAACTTTGAAATATCGGCCGCACAAGTGTTTGATACTCCGGCTTCGGCCCATGTTCCTCTGGAAACGTCCATTTTCTCAATTAGGTAGTGCGTAATAGGAGAACCACCGTCATCTTTGGGTGGTTGCCATGCCAAACGGCAGCTTTCTTTGGTTACATCGCCTACAATGAGTGGTTTCTCGGGAGGACTAGGTCTGTCAATGACAGTGACATTGGCTGAGGCACTAACTGATCCCAAGTTGTTTTCTAGAGTTAGTGTGTAGCGTCCAGTATCTCCACGAACAGCCAAAGGAATATCCAAGGTTGCTGCGGTGGGAATAGTGGATACATCAATTCTATCTGAACTCTCAACGGTTTTTCCATCAATCGTCCAGGTAGCTTTGGGTGGTGGAGAGCCAGAAATAGGTACGTTGTAGCTGATCTTCTGGCCAGCCCGAACGACAAGATCTTCAAGACAGGTACGGTCAATTTTGGGTCCCATGAAGCGGGGTTTAGCAACTACGCTCTTGCTTGGATCTGACGGTTCACCTGGCCCTGCTCTATTGACAGCAATAACCCTGAATTCGTACTCTTCTCCCTCGGTAAGATCCGGCACAGTACACTTTGGTGTTTTTCCTGAGACTTCAACTGCTTTCTCCCAGGGTCCGAATTTACGTCGCTTTTCAATAATGTATTTCTCAATTGGAGTTCCGCCATCCCTCTTGGGTGGAGCCCATTCCAAGTCTACATGGTCTCTATCCCAGTCTACTACGTCTGGTACGCCAGGTTTGTCTGGTTTTGCGTATGGATCCTTTGCAGTGATGGCTTGTGTTCCTGTCAACGGCTGGGACTCTCCTTGTCGGTTAACAGCTTTCACTCTGAACTTGTAGTCGTGATTTTCAATCAAATGTTCAACACGAACTGATGTACCTGCAGTTTCCCCACATGGTACCCATCGCATATTTTCCATATCCATCTTCTCCACAATGTAGCCGGTAATTTCACTTCCGCCATCATCTTTTGGTGGCCTCCAGCTTACAGTTGCAGATTGTTTTGTAACATCGAGAGCATTAAGAGGTCCTTCAGGTGGTCCAGGTACATCAAGAACAGTGACAATTACAGTTGCCACGTCTTTGCCATTCCTATTCTTAGCGGTGAGAGTGTATTGGCCACTGTCACCTCTCTGAGCATTCACTACCTTCAACTTTGTTGAGTAGTCTTGGTTAATGAGTTTAATACGCTCGTCGGGAAGGACAGCGTCACCGTTCAAACTCCATTCCTTTGTTGGTGGAGGTTCACCTTGGACTGGAACATCAAATTCAAAGTTCTGTCCAGCACGAATTTTGATAGCCAGTAATGAATTTCTGTCAATTTTAGGTGGCATGTTCTTCGGCCGAGCAAGATGTGGTTTAGTTGCTTCTGAGGGCTCGCCGACTCCTCCTTTGTTCACTGCACGGATTCGGAATTCGTATGTATTGCCTTGAATCAAGTCTTCAACCTTGCCCATTGGCGTGTCACCTTCAACTTCAGCACACTTTTCCCAGTTGGGATTAAATTTATCTCGCTTTTCAATAATATATCCGGTAATTGGGCTACCGCCATCGGAATCAGGCCTGTCCCATTTCAATTCGACCATGTCGGAATCGTAATCTGAAATTTCAGGATTCTTTGGTGCTCCTGGATTATCGAATGGATTCTTGGCCTCAATGGACTGGGTAGTAGTGAGAGGATCACTTTTACCCTGCTTGTTCACTGCTCTTACACGGAATTTGTACTTATGTCCTGGTGTCAAACCGTCAACTGCAAGAGTAGTTTGTGGTCCTTCAGTTTCTCCTGCTGGCACCCATCTTCCAGTTGCTTCGTCCATTTTCTCTACGACATACTTCTCGACTGGAGTACCACCATCGTCAGAGGGTGGGTTCCACTTGAGCGTAGCCCCTTCAGCATGAACATCGCTGACCTTAAGTGGTCCGTTTGGTGGTCCTGGACGATCAATTACAATCACCTCAACTTCGGCAATGTCAGTGCCATTAACATTGGACGCCGTAATTGTATAAACTCCAGAGTCAGCACGTGTAGACATGCGGCAGTTGAGCTTCGTGTTGTAAGGTTCATTTTGAACCTTGACATGGTCACTGGTCTTAACCTCTTTTCCTTTCAGTGTCCACTTAATATCTGGAGCTGGTTCACCAGTTACCTTAACGTCATATCCAAAGTTTTGACCTGCCTTGATTTTCACCGGTATCAAGTTGGTTCTGTCAATCTTTGGCGCCATGTTTCTTGGTTTACAGACAATTGGTCCAACATTGTTACTTTCTTCACCGGGTCCAGCTTTGTTAACAGCACGGACGCGGAATTCATATGCCTCTCCTTCCGTAAGATCGGGTACAGTAGCGGACGTCTTATCGCCAGGTACTTCCCCTGCTTTCTCCCAGGCTCCGTATTTGTCTTTCTTTTCAATTATGTAACTTGTTATAGGGCTACCACCATCGTCCATAGGTTTGGACCATTGCAGGTCTACGTGATCTTTGTCCCAATCAGTAGCTTTCAAATTGGTTGGCTTTCCGGGTTCGTCAAATGGATTCTTAGCGATTATGCTTGTATCGGTTACAAGCGGCTCGGATTCTCCTTCCTTGTTTACTGCTTTCACTCGGAACTTATATTCTTGACCTGGTGTTAGGCCACTAACTTCCATTTCTGGGGCAGCCGTGCGGCCCGCAGGTACCCATAGACCTGTGTCAGGGTCAAGCTTTTCAACTTCATAGTATTCAATGGGAGTGCCACCATCATCCTTTGGATGCTTCCACTTGAGCTTGCATCCGTTTTTGTGAACATCGCTTACATTCAACGGTCCCTGGGGTTTTCCAGGTTTGTCGGTCACAGTTATTCTTACTGTTACTTGATCTTTGCCAGATGAGTTTGTGGCGGTGATAGTGTAGTCGCCAGAATCACCCCTCTTCACTGGTCGAATTACCAGTTTGGAGTTGTAGTCGGCATTATCAATACTAACTGTTCTTGACTCCTTGAGTGGGCTTTGGTCAACAGTCCAAACAATAGTTGGTGGCGGTTCACCGATTACATCAACATCAAACTTAAGTGATGATCCTGCGCTAAGAGTAACATCCTTCAGGTTCTTCCTGTCAATCTTGGGTGCTAAGAATCTTGGTTTAGCAGTAATATTTTTGCTAGAATCTGAGGGCTCACTCTGTCCTGCCTTATTAACAGCGATTACCCTGAACTGATACTGCTGACCTTCCGAAAGGCCACGCACAGTTCCTTTACATTCAGGTCCAATAGTTTCTGCGACCTTTTCCCAAAGGCCTGAATATTTGTCTTTCTTTTCAATAATGAACCCTTCAATGGGAGCTCCTCCGTCAGAAATTGGTTCAGACCATTTCAAATCTACGTGACTAGCAGACCAGTCTTCAGCTTCAGGCGCTCCTGGTTTGTCTGGTACTGTGAATGGATCCTTAGCTATGATAGGTGAAAGTGTTTCGAGTGGCTGACTTTCACCTTCTTTGTTAACAGCTTTCACTCTGAATGAATATTCATGTCCGGGTACAAGTCCTTGTACTTCCATTTCAGGTTCCCTTGAGGACCCAACAGGCAGCCAAATACCCAACTCGGGATCGAATTTTTCAACGACATAAGTTTCAATAGGAACGCCACCATCATCCTTTGGCTTCTTCCATTTCAGTTTGCATCCATCTTTTCTGATATCATTAACCTCTAGAGGACCTTCTGGTGGTCCTGGCTTGGATATTACCAAAACCTCCACTTCAGCTTCATCTTCGCCCCATCTATTAGTGGCGACGATTTTGTACGTGCCACTGTCTTTCCTCTCTGGAGCGTCAAAGTTAAACTTGGAGTTGTTGGGAACATTGTTGATTCTCTTGTCGCTACTTTCTACAATGCTCTTTCCGTTGTGAGTCCATACAACTGTTGGGGTCGGCTCTCCTTTTATTTTAACATCCCAGAAGAACGGTTCACCCACGCGGACATTGATTTTGCGCAAAGTCTTACGGTCAATCTTGGGTTTAACTTTTCTTGGTTTACAAGTGACTGGATCGCATGCTCTAGATGGGTCACCTGGTCCGGCAGCATTCACTGCTTTTACTCGGAACTCATAAGTTTGACCTTCTTCCAATCCATCAACTCTTCCTTGAGGTTCATCTCCTTTCACTTCGGCAGCTTTCACCCATTTGCCACCTGGTTCTTTCTTTTCTATTATGTATCCCGTGATCGGACTTCCACCGTCTTTGGTTGGTTTGTCCCATTTCAAGTCGACAAAGTTCTTATCCCAGTCAACTGCTTCCACATTTGATGGTGCTCCGGGTTCATCAAAGGGATTTTTGGCTATGATTGGTTTTTCCGTTTCCAGAGGCTCTGATTCTCCTTCCGAGTTCACTGCGCAAACTCTGAACTTGTATTCTTGGCCAGGCTGCAAATTGTTTACGACCATCTTGGGCTCAGTACTTTTGCCAATAGGAATCCATCGTCCTGAGTCAGGATCAAGTTTCTCTACGGCGTAAAACTCAATTGGTGCTCCGCCGTCATCTTCTGGTGCCTTCCAGTTAAGCGTGCATCCTTCTTTATGGATGTCAGAAACGTCAAGAGGACCAACGGGTTTACTTGGCTTGCTGAGAACTGTGACATCAACGGTACACTCGTCCTCTCCGTTATTGTTCACTGCCTTGAGTGTGTATTTACCAGAGTGAGCTCGTGTTGATGAAGTTATTGTGAGACGCACACGGTAATCTTCTTTTTCAATGGAAATGTTTCCACCGGCTTTAATTTCTTGGCCATTGATAGACCAAGTTTTGCTTGCTGGAGGTTCTCCACTAACTTTGACATCAAACTTAATGACTTGTCCAAGTTTAACTTGAATGTCTTTCATGGTAGCACGGTCAATTCTTGGTGGTTGTCGTCGAGATTTAGCTGTGATCATATCACTGGCGTCTGAAGGCTTTGATGGTCCTGCTTTGTTGACTGCCTTTACTCGGAATTGGTATTTCATTCCTTCAATTAAATCAGGCACACGTGCTTCACACTTGTCCCCTATAATTTCAATTGCCTTCTGCCATTTGGTAGAGAATTCGTCTTTCTTTTCTATAATGTAAGATGTAATTGGTGCACCGCCATCTGACTCAGGCGTTGTCCATTTAAGATCAACATGATGTCTATCCCAGTCCTTCGCAACCGGCTTTCCAGGTGGGCTCGGTTCTTCAAAGGGATTCTTTGCCAGGGTTGGGAAATCTGTCTCCAAGGGATCTGACTCCCCTTCAGAGTTTACTGCTTTCACTCTGAACAAGTACTCTTTTCCCTCGTTCAGTCCAGTTACGTCCATTTCTGGAAGTTTGGAGGTACCAACAGGGACCCATCGACCAGTAGAAGTGTCCATTCGTTCAACGACATAGTGATCGATCGGCTCTCCACCATCATCTTCTGGTTTCTCCCAGTTGAGTTTACAGCCATCGGCTTTCACATCGCTCACCTTCAATGGACCTTTAGGTTTAGATGGTTTTCCAAGCACAGTCAGTTCCAAGTCAACAGCATCTTTGCCAGAGTCATTAACTGCTGTGATCGTGTATACTCCAGTGTCAGCGCGTCGACTTTTCACAAGGAGAAAGTTGCTTTTGTAGTCTTCATTTTCGATCTTGAGCCGTTCATTTTTCACAGGCTCGCCCTTCAACATCCATGTCACCTTTGGTGGGGGTTCGCCCTTGATGTCAATGTCCAAATTGAGCATTTCACCAGTCCTGATAACCTTCTTTCCAAGATTCTTCCTGTCGATGTATGGTGCCAAGAAACGCGGCTTGGCAATTACACTCTTACTTGGGTCTGAGGGCTCACTAGGTCCAGCTTTGTTAACAGCAACGACTCGGAACTCATATTCGTGTCCCTCTTGTACAGCTGTAACTTTAGCTTTCGTCTTATTTCCGGGGAAAGATCCGGCATCCACCCAGTTTCTTGTTTCTTTGTCACGCATTTGCACAACATACTTTTCAATTGGTGCACCCCCGTCAGATTTTGGTGCTGCCCATTCCAAATCCACATAGTCTTTGTCCCAGTCAGTAGCCGTTGGTCGACCGGGTTGACTTGGAGGATCAAATGGATTCTTGGCAATAATTGGTTTGTCACATTCGAGCTCATCGCTTCCACCTTCCTTGTTAACAGCTCTTACTCGGAATTTGTACTGTTTTCCTTCTTGTAAGCCAGTTACTTGGAATTCTGGTGTGTCTGATTTACCACATGGCACCCAAGTACCTGTGAGCGGGTCGAGTTTCTCAATTTCATAGAACTCTACTGGAGTTCCACCATCGTCCTCGGGTTTATCCCATTTAAGTTTACATCCGTTCTTGGTGATATCACTAACATCCAGAGGACCTTTTGGTTTGCTAGGTTTACCCAAAACGGTTATTTCAATGGTTGCTTCGTCTTTACCGCTGTCATTGACCGCAGTGATTGTGTATGTTCCAGAGTTGACACGTTTTGCTCGCATCATATGAAATTTTGTGTTGTAGTCGATGTTGTCAATACGGAGAAGGTCTGTTTGTTCTACATCTTTCTCTTTGAATGTCCAAGTAATCTTTGGAGGAGGCTCACCCTTCACGTCAACATCCAAATAAACCTGTTGGCCAACTTTCACCGTGGTAGGTTGCAGGTTGGTTCGGTCGATTTTGGGAGCCAAGTAGCGAGGCTTACATAAGTGAGGTTTGCAGGACTCTGATGGATCTCCAGGACCTGCTTTATTTACAGCCCGAACACGGAATTCGTACTTGCTTCCTTCTTCCAGTTTGTGTACTGTTCCCTGGCAAATGTTTCCTTCAACTTCAGCGCATTTTGTAAAAGCGCCTCCAAATTGGTCAATCATTTCGATAATGTAGCCTGTGATTGGGCTACCTCCGTCCTTGATTGGTGGATCCCATTTTAACTTAGCGCTCTTCTCATCCCAGTCAATGACATCCGGAATGCCTGGAGCACCAGGAGGATTGAAAGGATCCTTGGCAATTATTGGATGGTCGTTTTCTAAATTGTCGGATTCTCCCTCTTCGTTCTGTGCCCGTACTCTAAACTGGTATTTATGACCAGGTTCAAGACCGGTGACTTCCATTTCGGTTTGTTTTCCATCGACACGCCCGCAGGGTACCCATCTACCTGTAACAGCGTCCATTTTTTCTACAATATAGTTTTGAATTGGTAAACCGCCATCATCTTTTGGTTTGTTCCAGCTCAAATGGCAGCCCTCTTTATGGATATCAGTGACTTCCAAAGGACCTTCTGGTTTTCCAGGGCGATCCAGAATATTGATGTCAACTGTGGCTTCATCTTTTCCCACTTCGTTTTCTGCAATCAAAGTGTATTTTCCGCTGAGCTCGCGGCTTGTCTCCTTCAAGTTAAGTCGAGTGTTGTAGTCCTCGTTTTCAATTTTTATGTTGTAACTGTTCTCCAGTTTGTTTCCCTTGAAAATCCAAGTCATGTTTGGCGGTGGCTCACCCTTAACGTCAACATCCAACCGTACAATATTTCCAGCACGAACTGTAATAGTTTGCATTTTGTCTCTGTTGATATGAGGCTTGAGGAAGCGAGCCTTTGCAGTGTGTGGCTTTGTCGGCTCTGAAGCCTCGGAGGGCCCAGCTTTATTAACCGCTCGCACTCTAAATTGGTAAACTTGTCCTTCAATGAGACCGGTAACACGTCCCTTACAATCAGGCGTATCAGTGACCAGCACTTCTTCCCATGTTCCAAATCTGTCTTTCTTCTCTACAATGTAGTGACTAATTGGTGCACCACCGTTGCTCTTTGGTGCGGCCCACTTCAAATCCACACGATTGGCGTCCCAATCTTCCAGTTCAGGAGTGCCAGGTGGGCTTGGTATGTCAAATGGATTTTTCGCAATTGTTGCCTTGTCCGTTTCCAACGGTTCAGATTCTCCCTCTTCATTCACGGCTTTAATACGGAATTGATACTCGTGACCCTCTTGAAGACCAGTAACATCAAAGCTTTTCGCTTCAGGTCCGACACGTCCAGCAGGTACCCATCTACCTGTTGCAAGGTCCATCTTCTCTACTACATAGGCAGTAATTGGCTTACCACCGTCATCCTCGGGTTTCTCCCAGTGCACACGTGCAGCATTCTTGGTTACATCAGTAACCTTGACGGGTCCTTTCGGCCTACTTGGAGCTCCCAATACAACCAGCTCGACGTCAGCTTCATCGCGACCGTGCTGGTTGGTAGCGATGATTTTATAGATACCGTTATTCTTACGGATAGCCTCTTTAATGTCGAATTTGGTGTTGTAATCAACATTTATAATTTCAACGTTAGGTTCTGAAACCTCCTTATCGTTTAACATCCAGACAACCTTTGGTGGCGGCTCGCCTCTGATATTAACATCAATTCGGATAGGTTTGCCTACTTTCACTACTGTCTGTTTCAGGTTCGTTCTGTCAATCCTTGGTTTAAGCGCACGGTGCTTAGCAATATGTGGTTTTGTCGGGTCGGACGCTGGGGAAGGTCCTGCCTTGTTCACGGCAACGATCCTAAACTGGTATTCTCCTCCCTCCTTTAAGTCAGCGACTTTTCCTGTCAACTGGTCTCCGGGAACCTCTCCAGCTTTCTCCCACTCTGGCTTATATTTGTCCTTCTTCTCAATAATGTATTTTTCAATGGGCGCTCCTCCATCAGACTTGGGAGCAGTCCATTTGAGATCAACAGAAACATTATCATAATCTGTGATTTCTGGAGTGCCTGGTTTCGATGGCTCGTCAAAGGGATTTTTGGCTGTGATTGGTACGTCAGTAGTTAACGGATCAGAGTCGCCCTCGTCATTCACGGCAACTACTCGGAACTGGTACTCCTGATTTGGTACGAGACCGGTTACCTCAAAGAATGGAGGTGCCTGACTTCCTGGGCACTTTCCTACCCTAACCCATCGTTTTGTGGCCATGTCCATTTTCTCTATTTCATATTCTTTGATGGGAAGCCCACCGTCGTCATCAGGTTTCTCCCATGTTAGCTTGCAGCCTTCGTTGTGGATGTCACTTACTTTTAGGGGTCCCTTGGGCTGTCCTGGCTTTCCGAGAACAATAAATTCCACTGTTTCTTGATCAACACCAGAAGAGTTCTCAGCCTTGAGGGTGTACTTTCCTGTGTCGGATCGCTTACAATTTTTAATAGTAAAGTCGGTATGATATTCCATGTTTTCAAACTGGATGCGTTCTGTATTTGTAAGCGCGATTCCATCTCTCCAAGACCAGGTTAGCTCTGGTGGAGGCTCGCCAATAATGTCTACTGCCCATTTGTGTGTTCTTCCAGCTTTCACAGTAATACTTTTGAATGTATCCCTGTCGATCCTGGGCTTCAGGAAGCGGTGTTTGCAGGTATGGTTGGGAGTTGGTTCAGAAGGAGGCGACTTTCCGGCTTTGTTTACAGCAATCACACGGAAAGAATAGACTTGCTTTTCGCGAAGGCCTTCTACAATTCCCTTGCATTCGGCGTCTTTCGTCTCTAGTACTGGTTGCCAGTCAACAGATAATTTATCTTTCATTTCCACAATGTAGTGTGTAATTGGACGGCCACCGTCGTTATCTGGGGCCTTCCAGGTAAGAGTGACGGACTTGTTGTCATAATCAACAATGTCTGGACGCCCTGGAGCTGACGGTTCGTCATATGGATTTTTGGCTAGAATTGGTTCTTCACTCTCCAGAGGCTCAGATTCCCCTTCTTTGTTCACTGCTTTCACTCTGAACTTGTATTTCTTCTTCGGAGTGAGTCCGTCAACTTTGAATGTTGTATCACCAGGTCCAACTTCTCCGGCAGGGATCCAGCGACCGGTGTCCATGTCCATTTTTTCAATGACATATCCTGTTACAGGAGTACCGCCATTGTCTTCTGGTTTCTTCCATGAAATGGTAATATGATCGGAGCGAACTTCCTCAGCCTTCAGAGGACCTCCAGGTCGAGATGGTTTATCAAGTACAACTACGTCTCCAACGGACTCGCATGTACCAGAGGAATTCGTCAATTTAAGCTTGTATTTTCCAGAGTCGCCACGTACGGCTTTGCGCACAGTGACTACAGTGTTACGTTCATATTGTTCAACAGTAACTCTGTCGCCTTGAGGCTTGAGCTCACTTCCTTCTAGAGTCCAAGTCACTTCAGGTTCAGGTTCACCTTCGTATTTAATGTCAAATTTGATAATCTGTCCTTTCTTAACTACCATATTTTTAAGTCCTTCGCCAACAATAAATGGCTTGACGAATCGAGCCTTGGCAATAATTGGTTTGGAGGCATCTGATGGTTCTCCAGGTCCTGCTTTATTCACAGCCCGGACCCTGAACTCGTACTGCTTTCCTTCCGTGAGACCGTCGACAGTAGCCTTCTCGACTGGCTCTTTCAGCTCTTTGGCAGGCACCCAGTCCTTCGAAAATTTCTCTTTGTACTCAATTACGTAGCCCGTGATTGGAGCTCCACCATCGTTATCGGGCTTCTTCCATGTCAAGTCAGCATGATCCTTGTCCCAGTCAACAACATCAACGTTCTTTGGTTTCCCGGGTTCATCTAAAATTCATACGCAGTGATTAGAGAGAAACGACCAAACTTTGCCGTGAAAAATTTTTCACTGTATCAACTTACCCCAAGGGTCTTTGGCAAGCACGGTTTTGGGAAAGTTGACAGGTTCCGAGGGTCCCAGCTTGTTAACCGCTCGAATCCTGAACTTGTATTCTTTCCTGTGCACAAGATCCTCTACTTTGTAGGTTAATTCGCCAGTTGGAGGTGCTTCAGCAACACTGTGCCAGCCGCCTTTCACACTCAAGTCCTGACGTTCAATGAGGTAGTGTACCAGTGGACTACCACCGTCGTCCTTTGGTGGCTTCCAAGTGATAACGCAAGAGCTCTGGAAGATGTCACTAACCTCCATACTTTCTGGAGGTTGTGGCACATCCTGGAAATTGATGAACACATCCCGGGTGTCTTCACCCTGTGCATTGCTTATTTTGATTGTATAGTTGCCACTCAGTTCACGTGAAGGTTTCTTGTATTTGAAGTCAACGCGGTCATCGAGAACCACTACTTCAACTTCCTTCAATTGGAGGACTTTTCCGTTGTGAACTAATTTACCTTCCACAGGGGACTGCCTTGTTCCCGAGACTGCCAATAAAATGGTTAATTCGTTAAATTCAAAGTTTGAAGTTTTCTTGAATCTAAATTAAAGTAGAATCAGACTTAAAGTTACTCACCAGAGTATGGAACATTGAAGACAAGAGGTTTGCTTGCAGGTCCCTCCACGTTCCCCTCAAAACTGATTTCAGGCTTGCTTTCACCTTTCACCACGCTAAACTTGCAAGTGGATGTGAGCTTACCAGCCTTAACAGCAATCTCTCCACTGTCCGACAGCTCAGCTTTATTAAAGATAAGTTGATGGCGACCACCTCCCAAGTTTTTAATCTCAACCCTGTCATTGGGTACAATAGGTTCTCCATTCAACGTCCATTCTGTTGATGCTGTTTGATCGAGCAGCTCTACTTCGAGAACGACTCTTTCCCTTTCTACTCCCTGGGTATCCTTCAGTTTCTTGTTGAAGTTGTTCCTGTACTGTACTACAAGTTCTCCTTCAGTCTGATCCACATTGGATTTGCATTTGATCACACCAGCGTCCGTAATTTTAACTTCCTTGAATATCAGTTTCCGTTTCTTTCCATCCTTCACAATCTGTACCCTTTTGTCGGCTTTGATAGGTTCTCCATCTCGGAACCACTCTACCTCACCGTCTTCTTCGTCCAGTTCGCATTCCATGCATACATAGTCCTTCTCTGTGGACTGGATGCCCAACAACTGCTTCACGAACCGGAAAGGCCACTCGACAACAGTCAATTGTGTTTCTGTCTTATCATTTTGCTTGTCTATTTTACATGTGTATTTTCCTGTGTCTGCAATTTTCGGCTTTTTAATCGTAAGCCTACAAATTCCAGTCATATCTTTGGAGATATCATAGTCATCCCCGTCTTTGAGCAAGGTTTCCCCCTTGTACCATGAGACCTGGGCCCTGGCACTAGATACCGTACATTCCATTTCAATTTCACGGTTGCAATAACCATCATGTCGTTTGTTGAGGGGACGGATAAATGTGAACGTTGGATCGGCCTCTTCAACCGTCAAAAACGCTTCTGATTTGATTCCATTAATTTCAATTGTGTAACGTCCCATGTCTTCCATTCTTGGATTGTTGATAAGTAAAGAGTACGTTTCATTTTCAACTTTCATCTTGTACTTGTTTCCAATAAACAGTTCCTAGAGTACAAATACATCATGTTACAGACACATATTATATGTTCATGTTGACAATTTTTTTCCATGGGTCTTACATCTTTGCGGCAATACCATCTTGCTCTTTGGTTTGGCCTGGAGAAAATAGCTTCGAATGATACCTTCTTGTCTTTTCCTTCCTTACAGTATTGGTCCACTAATGGTTTCTGGAATGAATCTGTCTTCTGCTCCACCCCAAATAAAACAGGAATATACGACTTTAAAATATGTCCCTTTCGAAACAATCATAGTATTTGTTTAGTGCAAAAGTTCAAAACTTTGCTTTCAACCTGATCATTTACTGGACCAAGCCGTTCTTAAAAATGTAAGTCTTTCAAAAATACAGATCAGGCTGACAAAAATATTTTTCTTTAAAAAAATATAGCTTCAGTTCAGAGAAAGCAGATTATTTTATCGAGACCTTTGGCAAATTTTAACAGCACGTCGTGGTTTGGTCGTCTTGCATGTTTTTTTTTGTATGTACACTGAACCTTTCACCATTTATAACCTTTTTGAAGGGGTTGCTTTGTTTCTTAGTCTTGGGAGATTACAAAAGGTCACACACAAAAATACTCGGAAAGGTTCCAAAATCCATAAGCTGGGAGGTGAAAGCACATGATTAGTCATATGGATTTGAGATGATCTTCATCCCTGTAAAGCAAGCATATTAGTTTGAATGAGAAGTGAATTATTGTAACTAAACGGCTACTACGGCTTTCTCCGAGCAAACCTCCTTTCTATGTAAAGGCTGAAGGACTGGCCAGTCTGGAATCACGTCAGCTAAGAAGGATGATGAAGACCGCCTAGACGATGAGCGGCTCCAAAAATCCGGCTAAATGTGATACACATGATTTTTAATCAGTAGTTCAAACGAATTCAAACCATAAGTATGAAAACTTGGAAATGACAACATTAAAACTCGGTTACGTTTATTATGTCATTTTAGTTGGACTGGAAGAAAGACATTTTGTCAGTGCAAGTTAAGTTGTATTTTGAATACGAAAATAGGTGAAACATTTGTATTAAATATAACGTTTAATTACATATATCTATGCTTTTGATTGGACTGATTACAGGATTTAAGTGGACTAGAATATAAACTTGTATGTACTATGTTTATCATTTGGACTAGATCCCACGACAAATCTACTTCTACAACATCCAAACAAATCAATCGTAAAATGAGGTACAACGAAAGTGTGGGAACATAAAAGACCTTTCTTCGTGAATTTAAATATGAAGTTGACTTGCCATTAAAAAAATTATAAACTACTGATTTAAAAAAAAACCAATTAGCTTTGACCTAGTTGGGTGTTTTAGGAGATGTCGTTACTACTAAACTACCTTACCCTTTCAATATGCTTCAGTTTCGGTTTTTCATCCTTGGGAGTTTCCTTTAAGTCGTATTCAAGCTCTTTCTCCTCCTTTGCCCATTTTGCGTACTTTCTCTTTTTCAACATGGCACGGAAGTCCATACCACTGGCATCTGAGATGTGAAATCATTTATGACTCGGTTACTACTTCTTCTTGTTAGTGTAAAATACCAACTCCTTTATAAGGCAGTACCTGAGACGAAGAGGGTTGTTTCGGCCGAGTCCTCGCCATGAACGTTGGAAACGACAATCTTGTACTTTCCTTCGTCAGTCGGTTTGATTTTACGAATACAAAGAGTGATTGTGTTTGTATCGCCATCCGTGACAAATTTGTATCTGCCCTCATCCTGGATCTCAGTAATGCCCTTGTAAAATTTGAAGGTGGGTGCCGGGTTACCCTCAACCTGAACGGTGATGTAGCCGTTTGCATCTAAGGTAGCCGGACACAGCGTTATTTTCTAAAGTTTGCTGTTTACTACCAATTAAAATTACCTTCCACTGCGCTGTAGTTTTCTGCAATGTCGACAATAGCAGGAGGTCCAGCATCGCCGACAGGTTTAAGGGGAGTGGATGGCTTGTCAATCCGCTCCTCCAGATCAGCCACACTTGGTCGTCTGACATCGGAACTAGGTCGACGGCGCTGTTTTAATCATGATTCAGTTAGAATACTTCTCAACTTATGGATAATTTTATACCTCATCATAGACAACATAAAAGAAGCGTAACGTAATTTGTGTGTGTAGTTCATTTTTTAAACAAGGAAAAAAATTAATAACGACATTTCTCATGTCAGTGTTCCAGTTTTAAGTGTGTTTTACTGTTAGAATACATATATTTAAGCATTGAATGTGAGCTGTGTGTTATTGTAGTTTACAAAACAGATATTATACATATCATCAGTTTTTATTTACAGTTGACGTCTTATAACTGTCAAACACAAATAAGAATTACACATATTGAGTCGTGTTGAGTAATGTGTGCGTGTTATACACGTGTTCCAAGTTGATACCTTGCTCATCATTAAGGTAAAGCATTAAAACGAGTATTAGAACGCGTACAAATTGAAAATCAGTAGCCCCGAAGGACTCCGTGAAGATTTATGTAAGCATAAAAACATGTATTACGTTGGATAAAAAAAGAAGCAAAAATAGATTCAAATGTAGTGGTTGAGAAGCCCGTTAAAATTGTGCAGGCCTTTGGACAAAAAAATATACTAATTGGACATTAGCGACACTCAAGTTAAAATGTTTCTGATGAATAAAAAATTATATACCAGCGAGTTACGAGGTAGGGCGCGGGGAGTCGATAGGCAAAAATATAACAAAAAAAATAATAATTTGGGAGTTTTGGTAATAAAAAATTGAATTTGTCTAAACTAATTTGAAAATTAAATATAAGTAGAATTCTTTCTACTTACACCGGAAACCGTTTGGTGGTGACATAATCGTGTTTAGGTGTGGTGGCAAAGACCACACCAAAAATTTGGTTGCTTTTAAAATAACCAAGTGCTAGATCAAAGTAGACAAAAATATTTATCATGTTGATAATTATTGGAAGGTGCGCTTAGCAGTTATCTAAGACTGCAACTATGTTTCAGCAGTTTGAGGTAAAAAGCAAATTGACGAAGCTAGTCCTCTAATGTCCAAACGCTACTCACATGAGCTCATTTCTGACGCGACGGACAAGACTATACAAACAAGTTAAAATGACAATCAAAAGACGAAACTAGATGACAGACATTCTATTAAAATGTCCACTTTTTTTGCCCATACGGACATTACTTCACTGGACTGATCAATAAAAACCCAGAAAATAACGTGTTTCACAGTAATCCTGCAAAATAATATGCTACATAGCTTTTTAAAAAACTACTTTTTATCAGATTATGATAAGGTCTACCAGTAAAAAATAGGCTTTTATACTCACGCAGACTATACACAATATATTCAAATTCCGTTGAGCAAGTCAGTGTTGCATTTATATAAAAAATTATAATGTAGAGTGACAAATAGAGTGCGTTTTTGTCCGTGTTGAAGGTGTGACTGACTCATGAAGAATATAATTTTCTAACCTGTTTATCCGCTGCGGGTCCCAGTAAGCCACCTCGTTTAGTCTGCGAGCACCATTTTTATTTAGACGCACAAGTAGTCGTGGTAGTAGGTGAAAGGTTGTATGTACAGACAGATCATAAATACATAGAATTTTAACTGAGATCAACATTCTAAAATGCTATAAACTAGAATATATGTGCATCCAATCTGTATATATACAATAATCAATTTGATGGAATGATTTCTTTTAGAGAAACTCTGACAACTACTTCACTAAAGTTTTCTAGTTCTTCTAGTAATCAACGTTATCAAACCCACCACATGAGAAATTCGAAATTGAGTATATTTCGTTTTCCAGTTTCACGCACACATTCGCTTCGAAGATGAGATCGTTTTTTACGCACCATGTTAAACATTTTCGTAGACTGGACATTTGAACTCGACCAGAAATGCGAGTTCAAACTTAGTTTGTCGTCACCAAACTTATTTAGACAATTCCATGATTTTAAGAGTAGACATAAAAAATCATAGAGTCGAACTTAAAAAATAAAAATAAATAAATAAAAATAATAAATTGGGTGAATAAGGAAAAATTAGGGAGAAGGCTGGGATGCAAATAAGGTCGTAATATTGGAGACGGTGTTATCAAGGTAACTCATAGCGTGATAGATAGTTGCAGGCTTCATATAATTATTGTAGCATTTCAACATGTACTTGTTTGAAGGTGTTTTTTTACCAAAAGTAGGAGTTGAGCAGATTTTTTTTCTCGGATAAAAGTCTCCGACTGGTTTTGTGTGAAAGCATAACCATTACACTGATACATGCAAGAGAAAAAGTTGCAGATTTTATTTTGTTTAACAGAGATAATGTTTTCAAAGTGATACAAACAAGTCTGATAGTTGTAATTTTCTTCTGGAGGATAAGCAGTAAAAAAAGTAGTATTGTTTGATGTGAACAGGGCTAAAGCTCTATGAGGTGAATGCAACAGGTATTGTTAACGAATCAAACTATTAAAAAATTTCAGGATTCAAAATTTTGAAGCAAAAAATTAGCGTCGTGTAACGATTGCACTTTTAAGCAAATCGTCCATAAAAATGCTTGTAGCGTATTTATAAAAAAGTAAAACTTCGGCTACGATCGCCAAAAGTACACAAAAATATAATTTACTTCCTATTTACCCGAACCAATACTGACAAAGATGACACGGATGGATGTCTAAGAATTTTTGCTGCTACGTAAAAAAATGTTTTTGTAAAAATCAAAGCTTGACAGTTTCAAATACATATTTTCCATCTACAGTCTTCACACTCTAATCAACGTTCTACGCATAAAAACATGCTCTGGAAAAATGTAATGTTGGTGTCTGCAGCTACGAAATGCATTATGAAGTTTACTTTACCTTATTCAACTTTTAAGTGTATAAGATTTGTCATTACTTAAATTAAAAGACTATTTATTCAGTCCAGTAAGTCATTAAAAATGGTTCAGTTGAATAAGGCTTAGTTTCTGAATTCACATGCATGTACCTGCCATTCTAATGAAAAATAGCAAAAAATAAAAAAATAAAAAAGTTCTAGGAAAAGAAAGTAGGGGAAACTAAAACAAAAAATATTAAAATAAAATGTTTTTATAAGATTGGAAAAGAAACTAAAAAGGGAAAATAGGATGGAAATGTAATATAATGAATCCGTAATTAATGTTCTAGTTATATAAAAAATGTTTTCACAAAGCTAAATGCAAGGCTGTAATTATTCACTGCTTCTAACTAATGGTTTTATAGCCTACAAAAAGTACACTTTCGGTTTTATGAAAAGTGTGTGTTTGTGTGTATATCCTTTTAAAGAAAAAATGCTGTGATTCTGTTTTATCTTTAAAATTATGTAAACAAAAAACGTTGCTGGGTTTTAGTACCAATTTCGTGTGTTTCGATTTTTTGTGTGGAATCTCACCTTATCCAAAAGTTCACCAGGTCGGAGTTTTCCAGACTGTGTTGTAGCGACAAAAAACCCAATCATATTAGCTATTTATCAAAAAAATACTAAAAAAAATCTATTTTAAAGTATTTTTTATTTTTCAAAACGTATTTTTTTCTGTTAAGCTGACTTGATGCTTTCACCAAAAAAAAATCTATCACGCTAATTAACTACTTATCGTTGGGGGAGCGAGCCAGGCATGTATAACTAGAGTTGGTACCTTCACCGATTTCTCATTCTCATAAAACTCCTTTTTTTTAACAGTTCATGCTTCAAGACTTTCAGAAGAGAGATCCAGAGGGTGTAATTTCATTCATTTTTACTCGTTTGTCCATACCATTCCAGTGAGATTTTGATTCGTACAAACATTTTTGTGGATAGGGAACAAAAAGTGCTGACGAAAAGCATGGGCAAGTGCAAAAAGTAGTATAATGGTGTGACATATAACAAGGAGTACAAGGTAGTTGTGTTAGTACAATTTTTTGTCAGGTGAAAGTTACAAAAAAATGGAAGCTTACTCGGCCATATAAAAAAAAGTGAATAGCATGTGGCGCTTTTCACACGTGCACTGTGATCGTATGGTATTTACAAAGTTATTTAAAAATTACGTACAAAACATAATAATGCTTTGTAGGTTTGAAGTATCACTAAACTAATGTAAAAAAAATGTTTGAAAAGCAAAAAAAAAAAAATAATCAAGGAAAATTAGATTTCCAAAATTGTCCCGTAGAAAAAAAATCATTAAAAAAATGTGTTAAACTTTTTGGTTGCAATTTTGTTAGGTTTCTAGTTATAAAAAATATATTTCTAGTAGTATTGCGTCTTGCAAAAATATATAGCATTCGCAAAAAAAAGTATGAGATTTTCTCTTTTATTAAGTAAAACTCACCCTTTTCTCTTCCAAAACTTCTCCGGGCCGAAGCTTCCTATGCTCCTAATAATAATCATATTATATTTACTCGTGAACTAATTGTTTTATACAAAAAAGGTTTGACATGTACTACGTTGAAAAAAAATGTTTAGCTGACACAATCAAATGACTATACAAATTACACAGATTATTTGAGGTCATGACAGGGTCACAAATTCTTGAAGAATCCTTGTCATTGGATTAAACTTTGCAGTGTACACCTCTGGCATCTCTTCACTTTTAGTACGACGCGACGCGTATAAAATACATAGATTACACTGTTTTTCTTACGTTACTGCTAATTTCAGAGGAAATTGAGGAAATCATGAAGGAAAAAGGAAAATGATCATCGTAAAACAAAAATAGTTTGTTTACTAAATCTGCTAGAGTTCGACTTTTTTTATAGATAAAAATAGTATTTTAAGATAGCGCGTAACGTAACATTTGTAAAGATGGTGTTTATCAGCTTTAGTATCCATCTGAAACAAAACTTTAGCGAATTCGGATTCATGGGTTTTAAGAATAACGAGTGTACCTCATCGGTAATGATGAGAGAGGGTCGTCGCCCCTCTTGTTCTGGTGGAATTGAGTGAGCCTCTACGGGATGATGGACCACTGCCAGGTGCCAAAGATCCTTTGCGGCTAGGCACAGGGGACTTCTCCTTTGACACTTCTAGCTTTGGTGGCTCCACCAGCTTGGGCGCACCCGGAGCCGCCTATTTTTATCCAGTCATTCAGCAAATTAATTTTCATTTTGTGCATTTCCATACATTAAAACTACCCAATACAGTCTGTTTCCCTGTGTAGAGATATCGTTTAATTGCATTGTTTCAATTAAGTAAACATGCTCAAAAATCTTGTTAATCGTTCGCAGTTCAATAGTTTATAAAAAAAAGTACCTCTACGCATATGCACCTTAACGATAGTAGTAGTAGTCGTGCAAAAATGGCAATTGGCTTTTAGATTTTGTGTAGATATTTTAATTATTCTTTTGTATGTTTTGATTCATTCCTTGGAATGTAAATTTGCTGAAGGGCTAGAAACGTGCTTGTTAAATAGCTTATCGTTTTATACATGTTGGCTAGTAAAGTAGACATGCGCCTCTGTTGATGGGAATGTCCGTAATTTTTAAGAAGCCAAATCAATGCTTCTGTTGCATTTTTGTTTTCAAAGTATGGACAGTTCTAAGGATCCACTTTGTGGGGGTGACTTGGTCACCACCATTTACACTGACCGATTTAGATATTTGCGAGCATTAAATACATACTGCGACATGTAGTAACAGTAGCATATTATAAACAACTGCAGTTTTGCGTGCTTCTGTTTCCGACAACCAATCGGAAATTATATACCTCGTTAGTATGGCAGTTAATTGCATTCTATGTTTTCGGTTTAATTAGTGCAAAACTGAAAAAACAAGATTACACACACAGACACACGTTTTACCATAAAGTTGACTCTTGTATCTCCATTCATTGGATCCCGTGGCGTTTGGAAATTTGTACTGACTGGTTAATTCAAACTTTAAAAGCTGTAGTTATTTATTCAGCTTACAAAAATGTCCAGCTTGGAGCAAAGAAGAAAATAGAGAGGCGCAAATATTAATACGATATTCTACAAAGTTAAAATTACTCTCATGCATTTACGACTTTTGTAATGTAATGAAATGCGCTGTCAATGGGTACATTTTTTTAGCTGACAAACTTGACTGTTTTTTATTATATGTGATTTTGACAAACTGAAC
>JAAXOA010000001.1:0-100268 GCA_036561885.1 Salina celebensis | reverse complement strand
CAATAAGCACCCTTCGGTGCTTAATAAGATGTGAAGCGTGGTTTAGTAGCCACGAGTCGGTTGCTTGTGTGTAATGCACGCGGTCAGCCATTTCAAAGATGATAAGAGAAGAATGGGAAAAGGAAATATGGGTGTTAGCACGTATAAGGGAAATGATGAATTTAAGAAAGCAAAGCTGGATCAGTGAAAGTTTTATCTGCACTTGGAATTTTGAGTAGAATACCAGAGGAAAAATGTCTCTGCGGGAGGGCGTATTGAGTAAACTTCAGGAAGAAATATGTCTTCCCTAATTTTTCACCAGTTGATCACAAAAGTAATACACTAGGGTTAAGGTACTCAACAAAAATGGCGTTCGAAAAAGATCTCTGTTTTCAGGAACAAACAGTACAAAGAGTTGAGAGTGATATTTTCTTTGTTTGAGCACTTTTCTATCTTTGAACGCTTGAATGACTTGCCCTCTTTGTGATAGGCTTATTCCGCATGACACTTATCATTTGCACTTCTGTCATTGTGATATACTCTAAGTGGACCGTCATACACTCGTTTCTGTATCAAAAATTGCTCTCAATCATGGATACAGTAAAGTATAAAGTCATACTAAAAAAACTTTCTACAAAGATGTTAAAGATAAGGTAGCTACTACATATCCCCCATGATGATGTTGACATTATGTAGGTAATATATTTTCGGTTGAAGTCTGTTAAGACAGGCTTGACTGTGAGGTGTTGCACTCGCGATTACAATAGAAAATAGAGTTAATTGCTCGTTAGATGTAAGAACCTTTTGGCGGCTTTGTCATTTTTCATTTCCTGTGTAAGCTGAATTGCAATAGAACTTACAAATGTGATGACCTTGGAAACTTTCTTTTTTGTGATTTTCAGCAGATTGAAACATCAAAGAAGACGACAGAAGTGTTATAAGTTTGAACAGGAAATAGACGGAGTGCTCGTCTAATACGAAATGGCTTTTTCACCGTCGACCGGAGTAACAATGGATTACACGCCACTCAGTTCCGGCTCGACCACAGAGTTGATCACGGACATGATGGATCACGACAATCGTAGCCACCATCACGGCAACTATAGCAACTACGCCCTTGGGGATGACATCATTAGTCACCCTGCCGTGCAAGCAGTTTTCTATTTGATTTACGGAACCATCTTTATTCTCGGTATTTTCGGCAATGTTCTTGTCTGCTATGTTGTCGGTCGCAACAAGGCGATGCAAACGGTCACAAACTTTTTCATCACTAATCTGGCTCTAGCGGACATTCTCTTGTGTGCGCTTGCTGTCCCATTCACACCCCTTTATACATTTCTCGGAGAATGGATATTCGGACGGGTACTTTGTCATCTTGTCGCATACGCCCAAGGAACCTCCGTTTACATTTCTACACTGACCCTTACTTCAATCGCGATCGACCGTTTCTTCGTCATCATCTATCCATTCAAACCCCGAATGCGACTTACCACATGTTTGATCATCATTGCGGGAATTTGGGCATTCGCGTTGTTGGCTACACTCCCATACGGCATTTTCCTCCACTATTACATCACAGAGGGCGAAGAGAAATATACTTGTGGGGAAGCCTGGCCCTCTGAGGTGATTCGACAGGTTTTCAGCGCTTGCACAATGGTACTCCAATTTTTCCTCCCCTTCCTTGTGATTCTATTTTGCTACATCAAAGTCTCCATCAAGCTGTCTGACCGCGTCAAAGCCAAACCAGGAACGAAAAGCTCCAAAAAGGAGGCACTCGAAAGGGAACGAAAGCGGAGAACAAACCGGATGCTCATTGCAATGGTTTTCATTTTCGGCGTGTCATGGCTTCCTCTCAACGTCTTTAACTTGGCCGCTGATCTTTCAGAGGATGCTGCTGAGTGGAAGTACTCCAATCTCACATTTTTCTGTGCACACGCCATCGCCATGAGCTCCACCTGCTACAACCCCTTCTTATACGGTAATACTTTCACCATTTTTCTCTTTATTGCAAACAAAATGCCGTTAGCTTTCCCTACAAAAGTAACAAAAACAGAGCGCCATTTGTGCAAAATTTATTACCCAAGCAGAAAAACCGTCAAGAGTTCCATAACATCCAGTAAGTCAGGCAAGTCCATTAGACCATTTCTACAGAATACAAAACTCATATTTCAACGGTATGACTGCTTTCTCCCATTTTCACACTTTTTGATGATGTCATTGATTTAATACTCGCGTCATTATATTCTCTATTCATGTCATGACTTTTCTTTCCTAGTCATTTTCCACTCTAAGTGGTATTACACAACACAGAGTAGGTCGATTACAGCTGCATCACACAACAACGAAAAACATGACTTGTCATCCTGATTACCTAGTTTATATTATGATGCTCTTTTGTCAATAAAGGCACGCATTTATATGCCACTCTTTCTTGACTGATTAGAGCCATCAAAGATTTAGACGGAAAGGAAAACTTTCTCTTATGGAAGTGACAGCGTCATTCTAGCGAAATCCGTGGCGGGCGGCCCTATCGTGGTTTTGGCAGCTCAAATTTTAGCTTCGCAATGGTCTAGCAAAAATTGTTACCTTGTCTTGAAAGGACAGCTAACCTGACCACCTCCTTCTCAAAAAGGTGACATTTGTAGCGGTTCTGGGGTGAAATATTACAAAATGAAATGGCCGTTGAACATAAAAATAAATAAATAACGGGTGAAAATGATAGCAGAAAAAAATAATAATGCGACAGAGGGGAAAAAACGAGATTTCGCTGAATGAAGTGAAGGATAACAATAAAAACTGTATAATTTAATGCTCAACTTTGCTCGTAGTTTCCTCACCATGAAATTTTTTATGAAGTGTGTGATAGGCGTGAACTGGAAGGAACAAAAAAGTAGCACATGTGAACTGGCGTATCTTCATCATCATCTCCCTTCGTAAACTATATTGTAATAAGTTGGGACACAACAAGATACTAGTGAAAAAAAGAATGAAAGCAAGAGCCCATAGTTTCCTTTTTAACAAAAAAAGTAAAGTTTGAATTTTTCGTTCGCGTTTCCTTCACTATCGTTATGTCACTTCCTGCTTCATTTGCGTGTTTCTAAGGCCTGAAGTGTTTCATCGTGTACACATTTCAAACCATGGCGCGTTAATATGAGTTTTTTATATTCGCAATGAATGGGTATAATAATCCTAGTCTTTGTCTCTTGTGCTCACATTCCCAAGAATATATTATGCCTAAGTTTGCGTTATTGCGTTTTTTTTTCAGCTTGGATGAATGAGAACTTTCGGAAGGAGTTTAAACAAGTGCTGCCCTGCTTCAAGCCTTCCGCTGAGGGGACCTCCAACCGATCCCGACGATTTGTTTCTCAGAGGACAAACTGTAATGGAGCAGAGACAGTTCAGGAAACTCTGACAGCCACGTCCAATCCAGCTGCTGCTCTGCCCAATAATGGGGGCCATACAACAGTTGTCCAAGTTCTGGAAACGATTGACGAGCTGAACTCGGCTTCGCAGAGTGCCCCTGGTCAAGTCTCTATTGATCTGAACAAAGCTACCGCATCATTCAATGCAACTGCTGAAATTCGGAATGAACTGAACGACGTGATAGTCCATTTTCCATCCCCAACGTTTTCCTCGACTACGCCGTCTGGAGGGCCGATGTGTAGCACTGGCATGAGTGACAACAACAATGAAAACATTAGTGACAACAACAATACCAATCATAATTGCAACAATAATCAGACTGACTCCGCTGTTGAGAATTCCGGATCCGACTCAACAAAAACAAACGAAGTTGTCATTGAAATGGAGACCGAGGGAAGCGTAAAAAACGATGGGAACGGGGCAGTTATCGCTATTGACTCTGCAGTGGGAGCTGCTAATGAGGCCATTGTGAACATCAACATTCAATCGGGTCCTATTGATACAGACATGGCGTCTCATCCATCCGACACACCAGAGCAGTTCCCTTCTGGCAGCGGGAATGACTCTGCATCTCGTGAAACAGCTCATCCAGCCTCTACGAGTGGTACATCTGATAGTCTAATGAACAACATGAGCACTTTTTCGGTTAATACAACCGTTCTCATTTAGAAAGTCGTTGCGAGTACGTAGTTTGGCTAGGGGAGTCATCGGAAACAGAATTGGTCGTTGAGGAAACAGTCTTTTGTAGTTACTATCGCATCTCAATATTTGCCACTTGTGTCTCTGCCCAACATCCAGACTTCAAAGGAGAGGATACAAGTGTTTACTGAAAATTAATCTAAAAGAAAGTCGTCGTCCAAAACCAATTTGCTCTGAATGCTAACGGTCTTCCCTCTGTTTTCCTGTTTACTGCGTGAAGATTAACTAGAACCTTTTGATCCTCATCATTTACCTTTCAACACAACTCCTTACCCATTTTTACACCCACATCACTTGCTCCCATCAAAGCTATCGGTTAAAACAAGTACACGCAACACTTCCAGTCATTCACACATCAGTCTTATGAAGCAGTGCTAAAAATGTAAAAAACAAGAAACTTTCCAAGCTCAACACGGTGAAAGCTGTGTTGAATACTAATACAGAATAAACTGTGCATTGCAGTATGTTGGGTATAAGTATGGGCAGTAGCCACGGAGGAAACAGTTATGATACTGGAGACGGCTAAATACACAGGTTAAGTTCCCGTTTATCATTCATCACCCACACTGCCTTCACATTATTCTTCCTTTCACTGGCTTTTCTTTTGTGTTTCTTTTCATGCTCATTCATCAAACTTTTCTATTACGTGAGGACACAGTAAATAAATAATTGCCCGTTTCCGCTTTCTCTTCTCTCTGTTTTTTTTTTCATTCTCCATCCATCTAAACAAAACAACGGGGCAGAAAATAATGTGACATAGTAAACGAGAGTGGGAAATGGTGGTCTGATAGTATCTAATAATCACCGAAAAGATTCCAACTGGGAATGTAAAATTACACGGAAAAACTTTTTAGAATCATCATCTCATCGTCACCTTGCCCCCTTCACACATATTAGTGTATCACACGCTACATCTATTTTTTTGCCAAGTGTTGAATACACAAAGTTTGTCGAGAGATGATCATCCTACTAGATGACTTTCTATAGTATTTCTGTTGTAATAACTTTTTCCTCATTTCAAACTGACACTCTTCTTCCATTGTAGCAAAAACAGATTTTTTTTTCCTCTGAGCTGATTTTCACCTCGATCATCCCTATTCTTGCAATTTATATAGTCACGATGACACATTAGGTTTGTAATAACTTTCCCTTTTTGTCATTTGCATGCCTATTATATTCTGCTAGGTTGAATATAAATTCCTCAGGTATGCTCTGATCAGGAAACATCCAGACAAAACATTGAAATGGGATGATCCATAAAGTGCGTTACGTTGATTGAAAAGTGTGTTATTTGTCAACTCCGGCCTGTGGGGTTCGGTCCACTCGGCTCACCGCGTCCGTCCCTTCGTCTGATGGAGATGCCATACTCTCATTTTTCGGCCGTTCTTAAATAATCCACTTTTCAATCAACGTGACGTAATTTAAGGATGACCACTATACACACGACAGTGAACACTCTTCTACATTCAAACTGACATGAGAGATTTGCAATATAGTTGCGTTTTTGGTGCAGTAATCAAATTCTCATTTTCTACTTTCAACCATTATTAAGGATCTTTTCAAAAATATTAAATTAAAATAACGACTACGTTTATAGGTACTCTACGTTAACTCCCTGTAGGTAGTTAGAATGACATCGATCTTATTCTATTCCCACCGCTTTCCCATTCTACGAAATCACTGCGGATGTTTTCCCATGCAAAATGCTCCCCTATTTCGGAGATGAAACAGCTCACAGCCCACGTGAAAAGTGTATAAGCTTTCGCTGGTTTTATTAGGTATAGACTGATAATAACAAGCTAGCAGACTGTCTATAATATGTTCATCTCCTAGGTTTCCGCAATTTGAACGGTGGCAGGAAATAAACTTGTCTGGAAAGTAGATAAGATTTTAAGAGTTGCAAAGGCGAGCTTTGTGAAAGCGGTTAAGCATTGTTTAAATTGAATCATTGACTTGTTCTCTCACATTGACATTTAGTTGTGGAGCATAGCCTCTCCTCAAGAGCTGACGGGTCGGATTACTCATCCAGTGTGTACCTTCAGAGAGCTGTTGTTACATTTCAATTATATGTAGTGGAAGCTGTTTGCTCAAGCTTTTGTCAAGAGCATTATCATTACATCCATTAAAGCTGTTACACTCTCCACGAGTCTACAAAACCAAAGGTGGAATAGACAAGTAATTTTGTAAATGCAGCCTTTCTTCTTCCATGTTTACAAGGCTTACAAGCACAGTAAATCAGCTTTAGGATTTTGTCTCTTTAGCTGTTTTCTTTTTTTCCCTCTCCATTTACAGCATGCGAGCTACTAAAATGGGAAATTGCCCTGTTACAAGATTAACCATTATTTTCGCGTGTAGAAAAGATATAAACTCAGTAGACCGGAAGCATTATGGTGGTAGTGACTTTATATTGTGATTTTTAGCTACGCTGAAAGTTTAATATCATTGTTTTACTTTGTATTTTCCTTATGTACACACACGTTTTCACCTTGACTTCGTATCGAGTTTCAATCTCGCGCGAGTTTTTATTCTCTCCAGACTTTCACCAACGAACAAAGTTAATTTTTTTAGGGTATGATGACAGATCGTAAAGTAGAATGACATCCAAGGGCAAAAAAGGTATGAAATGTAAGTGCCCTTTGGTACGTTAGTGATGACGATGAAATTACGGAGAACAACTTAAAGCGAAAAGTCCTCATCTCACTAAAAGAAGAAGCGTGTTTGTGGTGTACTTTTGTAACTCAAATCCATCCTTTAATCATTGTTTTATAGTCTTCAAGTAGCATTAAATTTCATTTTTGTGTTTACTGAGTACCTGCGAATTGCTGGCTTTCGAATTGAAATAGGTGCTGTAACCAAAGTCGCTCGTAAATTGAAACATTCGATGGAAATCTGAAACGTTTATGAAATCTACCGCAACATTTGGATGAGAGTTTTCAAATGTTTAATTTATTACCCCAAAAAATACAATATGATTTATGCTACTTCTCCCATTACAGGACATTGGTTTAAATTTCCAACTTTGAATACACAAATCCGGAACGACAGGGTAGACAACCTACAATAGGGAGTTTGGAATGGGCAATTTTCAAATACATTGCTGTTGTCACCGACTATTTATTTCTGAATCTAGTGGTCACCATTTCAAATGGCAGATCTCATGTAACATATGTGACATTGCGTGTATGGTTTTGACGTGACAATAAACAAGTTGACAAATATTCCCGACTTTCCCATTCCATACATACCATGATAACTTATATGATTGACAAAAGCGACGAAAGACTACATCAGTCGCCATTCAATATATAACATGAAGTGTTTAAAAAATGTGTCAAGATACATGTTTAGTGAAATGGTTGAAGCGAGAACAAATTAAGGCGTAATACCCTCATTCACTAGTCACTAGTGAATACAAGGTATGGAGATGCACGCAATACAGCCCACATTTTGCTGACAGGGACTTCATAAAGGCAAATACCTAAGTCCTAGGATGTAGGAAGGAAAGCCGGTAGAATATATTATAAAAAACTTAAATCAAATGAATATACTACTGGACATTTTGAAATTCTGATTCGTAAGAGAATTGCAGATGAAGGTTACCGACATGTTAATGGAAATACATCGTTATATGTAGGTATCATCAAAAAGACGGATGGGCTTCTCGGGAGAAACAAAATTAATTCTGTATTGCTTGCGTTACTCCATGACTGAGAAAATACTGCGTAGTTAGCAGCCATTTTCATTTCTCATCACGTTTCAATCTCCCCTGAATAATCATAAAGGGAAAAGTTGATTGTGAAAACTGGAAATGATTATTTCTCGGGAAAAGCACACAATAATTTTTATCTACCAGCAAGCATGTGTCAATGAGCTCTAGTTGATCTTAAGACACACAAAGTTTTCTTGTTAAACTATACTTTCTTGTTTTCATGAACGATCTGTGGATTTTCCTCATTACTTTCTCAAGATTTCTCCAGCTGTAACATTCTTATCCAGTAGTATATCATTCTCCACTCACGTGAACGGGTTGGTCCAACTCCAAAACGAAAAACATCTTGGGAGTTTTGGACGGCTCGTTGCAGCGATTTATAATTGGTAGGAGAAAATGCTCTGAAGATGTTCTTAAGTCGCATGTTTTCAATGCAATAATTCTGTTTCAAAACACTTCTACACTGATTCCACATACATTCCCCTCCCAAGTCCCTGCCCAGTTCTGAGGCGTTTCTTCTTGTTGGAATCGTGCTTTAAGTAAAGTCCCATTCAAATCCAGTGTTGCCTGCCAAACTTTTCCTGTATATTTTGCCAAACAACTATAAATGCGTTATTCCCAGAAACATTTCAGAATTGTGTTTTATTCACTTCACTCCGAATATAGTTGAGCAGCAGAAGTCGTTCTGGTGAAAACGAAATAAATATTTCTAGTTTCGACTTTTTTTAAACACATTTCTTTATTCAAAAGCTGAGAAGTTATATGTTTAAAACATTCTAGTCAATTCATCTCTTAAAATACATGTATCCATGAGTAAATCAAATAAAATGGGGTAAAAACTCAGAAAAAAGTATCGGCTTTCTTTTTTTCTGTCGGCCGAGAAGCCGTAATTGCAAGATTAGTTCTGGCAAAATCATGACAATCTATAAGACAGGTAATGAGAAACAGTAATATTCTAGTTATGGTGTCAAGTAGTTTAACAAGTCAAAGGCTTTGTTTTACGAAACGTAAGTAAAATCACAAAGGCTTCATTCGCAAAAGTGGATTTCCAAGCGACGGACTGTCAAGCAAAAGCGTACAACAGTGTAATGTAGTCCTACACCCACGTTCATTTCACTATCCAACTTGTGATGCATGATTCGCCGAAGTGTTTTCTTTTACACATTTCAGTTTACATCATTAAACTATCTTCAAGTCCTCTTCATGAGAATGGCTGGATGAATCCGTACCACTTTTATGCATACTTGACATTTGCATAGTCAGCGCAAGCTAATGTGTGATGTCCATGTTGTTTAAAACGACCCAAGTTTGTTTCTTCTTTGATGTTGCTTTTCTGCATTTGTTTATATATTTCAAAACATTCAAGGATAAATTTTACCAGAAAAGTGTCAACAACTACGGACGCCTTTGTCACGGCATCCGATATCAATAAACAACCTCCTCCACGCTTATTTACGCAATGTGACCTCGCCAATGCTTTTACCCTTGCAAACAGGAAACGCTGGCGTACCACGACGAAATTGATATTCTTGTTGTCGACTCATAATGAAAAGATTAAGCCTACTATTGAAATTGATGAAACGAGAATTAATGGTTTTAGTATTAGTGGTTGTATTTTCTCCCGGCCTAATTAATTAGTAATTAGACACAAGCTCCAACCAGTGTAACAAATATAAACAGAGGAAATAGTGAGCATGTCTGTAGAAAGATGTTTTGGTTCATGTCAGCCCGAATGTATGTTGATTGTCATATCAGTATCACTTTGTAAACGGTCCACAGAGTATTTTCTCAAGAGGAATGAGTCTTGGGGGTCATCCATAAAGAACGTCTCGTTGAGTGGAGCTTGGGTTATTTGTGAACGCCCGAAAAATGATTGTATGTAGTAAGTCTTCATCAGGCGACTGGACGGACCTGGTCAACCGAGAGGACCGTGTCCCATAGCCGCCAGCCGAACCCCACCGTCTATCAGAGCCGCCCCAACGGCGGCTGCCATGTTAACCCAAGTTTCACTCCATGTGACGCTCTTTATCGATCATCCCTTGTTCGCTGAAAGTGTGCAGGTCTTGCTTGAGTTTTCACTTTGCTTATCATGAGCTGCACGCTCTAGATGTTTGCTTTTACGGTACTACCTTAAAACTATTGTTGTCATCGTTGCTAGACAAAGGATCATCAACAAAATGCAGTCCTGGGGAATAATGATGTTTATTCGTGCTGAAAGTGAATGATGATCCTTGTTTCATCCAAGTGCCAATGCTGCTCCACTCGCATTTGCCTAAGGTTTAGTTGGCACCAACCCACAGCTTCCAACTCGGCGTGAGTTTTTGCGTAGAAATCGCCGAGAATATCGGCAATTCACTTACCTACTATTATAGTTAGCTATAACAAGCGACTAGATTATTATATAGTCATCAACCTTGGTATGTATGTTTGGTATTCGGGTTAAAAAGAGAAATTCTATCAGCACTGAAAGGGAGTTGTGCTACTAAAACTTCCAGCCACCAGATTCACGATCAGGCTGCTGGATTAACAATGCATGAGAAGATGACTCAAGCTGGTGTTGGGTTCAATGAATGTTGTTGATTCGAAGTTCTGAAAAGTTTAATTTGAGACCATTGTTTGCACTTCATATATTAACCCAATCGCTGAAGTCCAACATTCCAATTTCATTCCAATCTTGTTAAAAGCATGTTTTCAGCACTGTCAAACAGACTAACACATAAGATGGTTTATTACATGATTCTGGTGCTTGCTTCTTTAAAAACCTGAATTGTAAATATTTCCAAGTTGGACTTCTTAGTTCTTAGCCATACAGCGCATAATGTATTGTATGTAAGTTTGAATGTGGACGTGATACCGGCTTCAAACAGTATAAGATATTCACAAGCGGTTTTAAGCTCGAAATATAACTTGCGTTAGGTCGCTTTTCATTGCTGGAACCAACTTGATAACAAATGTATACAAATTTTTGGATAACTGCAATATTAGAATAATTTTATTCGTTAAGTATTAGTATTTCTTTGAGTTCCAACATGAATACTACGTAGGAAACTTATCATAATGGTGGAATTTTCACTATAATTCTGTTAGTGCAAAAAATGTCATGTATGTTTTGATTAGTTTTCTAAACATGGCATGAAAATTGATTGATCTTTCTATCGGTCGCTTAGTCAGCGTTCTGTTTGCAAAACAACGAAATCGTTGTAAACTGAACTCATAAGACTGATGCAGCTTTTAATATTCATCCCTTTCCTGTTGAAGAGGATCTTAAATCCACCTATCCAGAAATACCTATTCCTTTATCAACTCAATCTTTAAAATTGTGCACAATTCAACTGAATCTTTTGTGCAAAAATGTCAAGGTTAATTAACACACGGTGCTGAAAGTTCTCGTCGTGGTAGGGTATAAAAAAGAAAAACAATCTAAAACTAATTTGTTTACAAAGGTATATATAATCGCTGTTTACTTTAATCTGTTAATGTCCGAGACGAGAATTTTTTTACCAATGATATCATTTTAATACGCACGTGTGTAAATATAGCAAATACTGTTACCACTGATTCTCAAATACCAAAAACTCAGAAAATCATTTTAAGTATTGTGGAATCGTAAACAGTAGAAATGTACATGTATGCATAATATTTAGATAGACAAAAAGGCTCATCGTAATGATTAACAATCTCTATTAAAATGTACGGCAGGCGGGATGCTGTTTCTAGAAGCGCAATCATTCTTAGTAAATACAGTCAAAATTTTAGACAAGGAATACAAAAAAAACTCATTGTTAAATGCTGATCTTAATTTCTTGTGTAAAAAATAACTTGGACTCAATGGTTTATCGCAAATAGAGCGTATTTTAATGTATTTCATATTTATACATTAATGTCATTAGTTTTAGTATGAAAATGATTAGTATAATGCTGCTCTGTTATAGACTTCAGAGTACACCCTGAACAGTGTAACATGTAAAAATTCAAATTTTAATAAGAAATATTACATATTAGATAAAATGTAAGGGTGAATTGTGCAAAGGGAAACAGTATAATAGTGTACGATTTTATGTGACTCATTTAACTGAAATGAAGTGAATAAGTTTTTCAGATGTTTTCGTAGAGAGACTAGAATGTTTGTTTAAAGTTCGGCATACTACGTACCTAAACTTTGTCATAAATTGAATGCACAAAAACGTACCTTAAAACTTTAGTGAATATTTTATGTGGTTCTTGTGGGTCTCTAAAGCCAAGGTAAAGTTAGAATGAGTTTTAGTGGTTATGTCCAAAGTATTAAAATATATCATCCTTCGATCACTTCGTTCATAAAGCTCCCTAGGCGAGGAGAAAGAAAGGAAAGTTTGTGCGTAGTAGCGACTCGGGAAGGTTCACAATGCCATATGAGTTAAATACGCATAGCAGGAACACAACGACGACAAATCTACCCAAACGGGTCTTAGATTTTAGTATTGCAGTTTTAGTTATAGGACCATGAAAAATATTTGTACAGTTTCGTATTTAGTGGAATTTTACGATTCGGGTATTTACAGATAAAGTTTTATGGTTTGTGGAAATTGCAGCTTAGGATTCAACCGAGAGATGGAATACAAATAAATTGTATACGTGTAAACAGTATTTATACGCTCGCATTAGATATTAATAACGCGTACTTACTTTAATGTCATCTTATTACAAATAAATAGATAAAATTGTGCTACTAAACAATGTGTCATAGATGATAATGCAGTATTTTCCCTTTATAAAGGAACTTAAATCAAATTTACTTCTGTATATAAGAAATTGCTTAGTTCAAGGATGTACTAGAACAAAATTGGCGTCATTTGCTTTTGTAATCTGGAAATGTAACATTATTTCAAATAAAGTATGTAATAAATTGGCTGTGATGAAAACTTTTTGGATTGTCTCCATAGTAGTCATTTTCACTATTACAGAATAAAGAACCTGGAACTGTCCATCTGCAAATGATGACAACTCAAGAGAATATCAAAGGATAAAAGCAACGGGAGCATTGGATATTCGAAATAACTTCTCAATGAGTTACCTTTTCGCATATTTTAGCATGTTTCTATTTACAGGAAACCGCAACTTAACGATGTGCTAAAATAATCATTGGCCTGGTCGACGGATTGATCTGAAAATCAAAGTGGTGTAGAATAGCAGACTGCAAATTCCGGTACTCAAAGGTGTTCCTCTGATGGTCGTCTTCTTGCGCTGAAAAAAAAACGTCCAAGATGCCCCAGAACAGCACAAATAGCTTCGATCAGGAATTAAATACCGAAACCAGCAATTTAAACTTCGTAAAATCAATCCCAAGAGTTGCTATTCTAAAAACTGAAAACCCGATACCTTTAAAGGAACTGCTAAACGTTGTAATTGGTCACAAGTTTCATATAAAAAAGTAAATAGTATTAAAAAATGCTGCTGTAAATTATGCTGTTTTCGACTATGTTTTTGGACGTCCTGTACTTTCACCGAATACTTCATACACAACTTTCCCCTCATCCGAACAACTCGTTAACCCACAAGACTATGCGCTGTGACATCTATTATGAGCTCTTTGAGTCAGAACTAACTTTTACTACAGGAAGCCTCATACTAATTTATGATTCAGCACTAGCTACCGCTGTATTCTTCCCTCGCCAATAGCGTCCAGTTCAGGTAAACGTTTTGTTTTCAGCAGATAGACTTTGTTGAAAATTTTGTTACCACCAACTCAGCCAAATTCTTATAACTTGAATTCATAGTCAATCTCTGCCACATGCAAATAATATGATTAAGAAAGCTTGTTAGGTAGATATTTGAGGGATATATGTACATAGGAATAAAAGTGTACATAATTTCCAAATTGAACAGAATTCCCAACGGAAACCGATTTTGTTGCATCCAATAGTTTTGAAGCGAAGGCTTTATCAATTACTTTTCTGCCACCAACACATAACGTAGTGTTACTTTTAGTATCTGTCAGTTAGTATTTCGGCTTTAGTTTATTTGGGGTAATCACCTCAGGACATGCTACTTTTATGCTTGAAGGTAAGGGTATGATATCATTATGTGCTAATTCAAGTTTTGTATTACCAAATAAGGATTCACATGTTGCACAACATAGTATTTTCCGCACCTTCGTTCTAATTTATCCTGAAGAAGCGCATACATTAAAATTATGGTGTAAGATACAGGTGTAGGTCAAGAAAGTCAAGATGATACACACCAATCTGTTTTGACGTTGAAAGGTTTCGAAATGTCAAGAAATACGTAGCTAATGAATATAGGTATATAATGAATATCTTCAAGTGTGGTTTGTAACGAGCAAAACAAAGCGCGCATAAAATTAGAGCGAAACAAAAGAACTATTCTGCAACTTGTGTTTAGATTTACGCATAAAGATACGCATGTAAGTAAATCACTGCGTTTTACCGAAATCCCTAACCCTCCTGTATCCAACATCGTACTTCTTTGTTACTATCCTGCTAGATAGCAAATCTACAGAGCGACGATGGGGGAAACCTCAACAAAGTTGATCGCTACTTTACTATTACAGAGTTCCCAATCCCATCTTTCCATAACGCTCGTTTACTCTTAAACATGCTGTGTGTATGAAATTCCAAAGGATGAATCATCAAAACCAAAAGCATTGGTTGTGTTTGATAATTTTTGACAAACTTACATAGATTCACACTTAGCACTACATTTATATTTGGACCTAACCTGATCAATGCACTTTGCTAGTTTAATCATGAAATAATTGCAGAATGACTTATATCTGAAAAGGACCAGACAACAACGAAATGACGAAATATGTTTAGTCCAAAAAAAAAACTAATGCAGATGAAAAAGAGGTACTTTTACTGTTCTTCTGGGATTCTGTATGCACCACACACACTATAATAAAACCAAGAAATAACATTCAATCGCTAATGTATGGAGAATTACTACAGACTTATTAATTAAAAGTATCTCGAAAGGATTATCAAAGTATTTTTTACTAAAACATCAAAATTTTACAGTTGACAGTGATCCTATTTCAGAATGCAAACAAAATCCATCCTCTGTTATCAGCCCACATTGTCCCTTCTCTTCGTAATTATTAACCCTAAACCTTAAGTGATATCCAATTCAGAAGTATCTCTCCACAAGAGTTCATAAGGGGAAACCTTCCGGCACACCGATCGATGAAAACGAACGAACACAGTAATGCCCGGAATATCTCAAGCCGGCTCTGCTGCTGGATGGTGCTCTTTTGAATGCATTGTTACTGCGACGTTTCTGTCTCTCTCCCTCTCCCCTTCTCTATCCTTCTTCTTTCACATCAGCAGCTACCCACTTACATCATTTGCCATCGCATTACTTATACTCACTTTCCCTTCTTGCTCATTCTTTACCTTTCTCTTTCCTCACTCTTAAGCATACACAAGTCTTCTAAACTCTGCTTGGCTGATGTTCTTACCAATGCATCTATACGGACTGAGCTAGCGAAAACCATTTGACTCCACATTTCACCACTTCTACTCAGCGTTTTTTATCAAAACTGTTACCAATACAAGCCATCAATGTAGGTCTTCCTTTCACCATCAGTTTGTTGTGTCATACATCTTTTACATACGTCTTCACAAAGTAGAATTCTCTATCACGGCTATTCTATCAGCATCATTGCCCCACAAAACCCGCATACTGTTACTTATTCCCGTTCTGCTTCTAGTTTACTCCTTGGCGACGGTCGCGTTTGTTACTCTTTTAAACAAACTAGAAGCATCCAAATTTCCATAAGCGTAGCAGCATCTCCAGGGATTCTACTTTTATAACTAGTATTTTGTTCATCACTTAAGTGCACTCTTTTTTATTTACCAGTGATCCACGAGTTAGTTACTGCTACTTAAGTTTTTTGGTATTACCCTATTAAGAAAAGTCTGAATATTGTCTCTAAAAATTGAACAAATTTCTCTTAAAATTGTGCTTGATACCTGGCCTCGGAGAGTTAACGAAGAATAATAAAAAAAGATCAATTGCGTTCAAATTGTTTATGTAGGAATTCTTTTCATCTTTCTAATTGTATACGTTTCATTTTTCTGCTTTTTCTTGCTCCGATTGTGTTCAGTCTCTACAATTTTGTTGTGTTCTCAGATTTGCGTGTTTCTCTTTAGCGTAAAGTCTTTCTCAGGTATTGTGAACTTTCTCCGTGTTGTGTTTTTGGTTGTGTCATTACCCCTGTGAATGTTTACTTGTGTAGAACTTGCTATGTGTATGCGTCTTTTACATTGTGCTTGATATATCTGGAAAAAAGGATTTGATCTTTGCGAACTTCCTCTGATTCTTGTTAGTGTACAGTGAAAATAAACTGTGTTAATTTTTTATTGTTTGCATATCAATTTCTTGGTAGTTTTGTTGTAATATTCATGTAAACACACTAAAACGACAGATTTACTAAAGATAGTCCCTGCAACCTATGAAATAACCACCACTTTCACTTAACAGATTCACTGAGAATAATAAGACTAAGAAGCCAAACCGGATTTGTTTTCTTCGAGATTACTTCTACACATTTCTTCCTCTTAACGGTGACTTAAAACGAGACATTTTGGACTATGTATTTTAAATGTCAACCAGGCGCAAGTCTTATCGATTAACTGCAACCATGAACGAACATGAAGTCGATGACGTAGCGTTTTTAACAGGTACGACTAAGCCTTTGTCACTTATATTTAACCATATTTAGAATCAAACACATTCAGGATGTAAGATTATAATTTTTGTGAATCAGGTGAAGCAAGTAACGTTAATAAGCGGGTTCTCTACGAACAGGACAGGATTGCGGTGTGTTCTCAAAAAAGGGCGGTGGGTATCGCCCTTCTCGTATTCGTCGGACTCTTCTTTGTGGCGGTTATCATAGCTTTCGCCACACCACTCAGTGGTCAGTGCAATGGCGTCTTATGTATGTTCATCAAACAGAAACCTTTCTTCTTGTCTTTTCATTTTTCTCGCTTTAGTCTTTTACTCAGTTTTACTCCTCCATTCAGTTCTTTTTATGTGGACCAGTTCCCAAAGTACAAAAACCTGTTATCATTTTTTCATCTGTGATTTTTCAGTTTCATTAGTTTTGGGTGTCAATTGTTCGTAGTGTTGTTGCTTTCGCTTTGTATTTCTTGTCACATCACACAACTCACGACTTGTTTACGTTAAAGCAGCGTTACATAATAAAAAGTGGAAATCCTCTCACTCTTTTTCCTTATTTCCTTCTAAAGTACACGGCATATATGTAAAATGTTGATCACACATTAATTACTTGATGTTACCAAGAAAATGATTAAATACACAAGACTCTTTTCTTTCTCTGTTCGTCCACCAAATGATTTTATGCGTCAATAGGTTGTTCCTTTTTGAATGGATCCATTGACAATGAACAGTTCAGCGATGAGGAATTGTCAGACCACAACAAATTTATTCTTCCATCCGGCGAAGAATTCCCATGGAATAAGTCCCGCCTCCCAGATTTTGTCAGACCACTGCATTATACCATTCAGATTCATCCAAACCTTACAACCCTCGATGTCACAGGTAACTCATCCTTTTTTCAGCAATGATTTGGTTTTGATTATATGGATATTATTCAACTATGTATAATTCATCTTTTTTTTTATAGGCTGGGTCGTTATCCAGTTTGTCGTCCTCAAGGAAACCGATTTCATAGTTTTTCATAGTCGTAACTTGCGAGTAATAGAAAAATGGGTTAAAGAAGAAGTAGAAGACCCTCACCGTGTAGATCCTCATAATATTTCTAGACTCCTTGAATATCCCCCTTATCAGCAGGTAACAATCTAAATTACTCTGTTCCAAATGAATATTCATAAAGGTGAATTACAATACATCTCTTGAAACTCCTTCCAGATGTACCTTGAGTTGGCTGAAGGGAGCAAGCTAGTCCCTGAGAAGAATTACTCTCTAGGAATTCGTTTTCATACAAATATTAGTACAGAACTTGAAGGATTTTATCTTAGCAGCTACGTCAACTCACAGGGTGAAAGAAGGTAGCACATTGAAAAAAAAACACTTCAAATACATCTCCCTCATCCTCTTCTTAAGAGAACTTTTTCGCTTTAAGAGAAACTTGAAAATATTAATGACAGCTAATGTATTTTTTCCCAATGAAGCATCTCTCTCTCTCTCACTTTCTCAAGATCCACGTTTTCTCTTCGCTTGACTTACACTTTGTTTTTCTCCTCTCATGCAGATATCTTGCTACAACTCATTTCGAGCCAACTTATGCACGCTCTGCCTTTCCTTGCTTTGACGAGCCTCAGTTCAAGGCAACTTTCAAAATGATAATTATTCGAAACCAGCAACACAAGTCTTTGTTTAACATGCCTATTAAAAAGATTGAAACCGTGTACTACGGCTACAACATGGAACTGGTGAGAGCCAACAAACTAAAACAAAAACCAATAGCCCCATATTCTTCCTCGTACACTTTCTTCACTTTGCCAAATAAGAATTACTGACTACAAAACTTTTCTGGCTTTCCGTACTAAAAAAAGTTTCTTTAAATTTGTGTTTCAGTGGAGAGACGAATTTGAGGAATCCGTGGAGATGAGTACATACCTTGTAGCGTTTGTAATATGTGACTATGAGAGCATAAGCAACAAGACGACAAAAGGGGTTGAGGTAGCCATTCATACTCCTCCAGGCCTTCTCAATCAAGCAAGTTTTGCACTTCAAAGTGCTGTTCAAGTTATGGACTATTATGATGAGTTTTTTGGCGTACCCTATCCACTACCAAAACAAGGTAAGCGTTGCTGTTAGCTGGCATCTCTTCAATTTAAAGGATGGAAAGGGAAAAGAATACAAACTATAGGTGCAAGGGACTTGAAATAATCATTATTGTAATGGTTATGGGTGTTTTAGTACTTGTTTGCATTTTGTTCTGGTTCTGGTTAAAAAGTAAAAGTTTATCTTTGTTTTGTAGATCTTATAGCCATTCCTGACTTTGGGGCTGGTGCGATGGAAAACTTTGGCTTAATTACATACAGAGAGACTTCCATATTGTATGACAGCAATGAAAGTAGCTCCGCAGCGCACCAGTGGGTGGCTGTTGTGCTAGCCCACGAACTAGCACACCAGGTACAATTAAAGAAGACAAGTTTCTGATTGGAATGGCTGTGTCAATAGCATTCCTAATGTGTCTACTTTTAATACTTTTCTGTAGTGGTTTGGAAATCTAGTGACGATGAAGTGGTGGAATGACTTGTGGCTTAACGAAGGATTTGCAAGTTTTATTGAGTATGTTGGCGTTGACCACATTCGCCCAGAGTGGAAGATGATGGAGCAGTTTGTTCTAGAAAAGACACAACCCGCCTTAGCATTGGATGCACTAGGGAGCAGTCATCCGATCTCTGTAGAAGTACAAGATCCTCGGGAAATTGAAGCTATATTTGATACCATATCATACAACAAAGTATGCACAAAACCACAATATTTATAATTCCGTAGAAGAGTTATTGTCTGATTCTGAACGCAAAAATGATTGACACTCTTGCAGGGAGCAGCTATTTTGAGAATGCTTGAGTCTGTCCTGGGATTAGATGTTTTACGCCATGGACTCATGGACTACTTGAATGAACACAAGTTTGACAATGCAGACACAAAGGACTTGTGGGATGCTCTCAGTTCCAATACAAATGACACGATGAAAGTTAAAGTAAGGGATTTAATGACTATCAAGTATTATGTACTACAAAACGTGAGAAATCCAAATATTTGCATTTTCTAAATATAGACGGTGATGGACACATGGACTCTGCAAATGGGTTATCCACTTATTGAAGTACGCTGTGAGAACAACACGGTGAAAGCAACACAAAAAAGGTTTCTTCTGAATCCTGCTGATAACGATACAGGAGCTGATACTACGCCTTCACCCTTTAAATATAAATGGTATGTACCATTGAGCTATGTAACGGACGTGAAACCAAGGACGATGCAGCTAGTTTGGATGAACATGAGTGATTGTATGTGTTTAACTAAAAGGAGAAACTAATGAAATGTGTAGACACAGTTTTAGCATTAATTTCTATTTCAATTAGATGAATTCACAATGCCTCCACGCACGGAATGGATTAAATTCAATGTAAACCAAACTGGCTTCTATCGTGTCCATTACCAAGGCAAACTTTGGGATAATTTGGTGAAAACTTTGTTATCTAATCCGTTTATTCTGACACCGACTGACAGAGCCAGCTTAATTGACGATGCGTTTACTCTTTGCAAGTAAGCAGATTCTTTGATGTATCTATGTGCATATTATACATGTAATAGGGTGTAAAAATCTAATTACGTTTCGATAATTTATAAAACAGAGCTGGCGTGGTTGATGCAAGTGTGCCCCTTGAAGTTGCCAAGTATTTAATGAAGGAAACGGATTACGTGCCATGGGCAACTGCATTAGAACACTTCAGGTCTTGGAGTAAAATTCTTTATGAACGGCAAGCGCATCGACTGTTGACCCAATTCATCCTAAAACTGATTGAGCCCATTTACAAACTTGTTGGCTGGGCTGATGAAGGCACTCATCTTATGAAGTAGAAAGAAATTGAATATGACATCACACAGCTAAATGCCACTTTAAAAATGGAATACTTAGAGGTTGTTGATTTATTTATTTTTCAGACTCCTCCGAAGCGAGATTCTCTCGACGGCAATTCTATGTGACAACAAAGAAGCTGTAAAGGAAGCCACCACGAAATTCAGCAACTGGGCAATTAAAGGTGCCAGGGTTCCTCCAAATCTTCGCGAAGTCGTGTATTCTGCTGGTGTTAAGTATGGCGGTGTAAGCTGGTGGGATCACTGTTGGTCCCAATACAACCAGTCTAGAGTTCCCAGTGAAAAGAAATTGTTACTGAAGGCGATGGGATCTGCCGCAGACCCTTGGCTGCTTCAGCAGTAAGTATTTGGAAAATAAGCAAGACACGTTTTTGTTCTATTTTCACATCTTTCTATTTTTTCACAGATACCTTGAAACTTGTCTAAATCGGGATGTAGTAAGGCCTCAGGATGTTAGAACCGTACTTGCCGTTGTAGCAGCCAACCCTTCAGGACGATTATTGGCATGGAGACACTTGCGAGCGCACTGGAGCAGCTTCCAGAATATGTTTGGAGAAGGATCTTTCACTATGGGGAGTCTCATAACAGCCGTAGTCTCTCATTTCTCCAGCGAGTTTGACTACGCAGAAGTAAGTATAAGCTTAATTCAGCAAATCTTTATGAATGGGCCCAAAATAAGAAAATTTTCACTCATTACTTTCTTCTAACTTTGCTTTATTAGGTCACCAGTTTCTTCAACGACGTAGACGTTGGATCCGGTGCAAGAGCGCTAAATCAAAGTCTAGAAATGATTCAGCTTAACATTCGTTGGTTGCAAAACAATGAGAATCAGATCGAAAGTTGGCTCCGCAAGTACTTGTCTTCGTAACAAAATAGTTTAAGAGAGAATACTAATATCCAGATAGGTACAACTAATGTAACTACTTCAAAAGAAACTGCTAGTATTTCTACTTCGACATTAGATACTACGACATTCTTCTTGATATAGGTTCTGGTTTCTCTGCCAGGAACAACGAGATTCATTTATGAAAATTTAGAGGAAAACTTTTAGGGGATAGTTCCAGGGAACTCTGATTCATTTCATTCATACTGTGAGAAAAACAGCTATTCAATTTCGACCATTCAAACCAATTATATTATCAAACTATGCACATAGCCTTCAATCCATTCAATCCAAATGGTCATTAAAAGATGGACGAAGTTTTATTTTAAAAAGCTCTTTGTACAAGTTTGCCTTTCCTATGAAAACAGAACACAAATCAACCCGCAAATATGTAACGTTGATAGATTCTAACCTAGAGCACAGCTATTTTTATTAGAAACAGACAAAATCAACAATTAAATCATTCATACGACTTAAAATAACATAAATTCTGCTGGTGACAAAGAAATTTTATTATTGAAAAGAAAACATTGCCATCAAATTGATACAAATCTGCGTTTGCGCCAACCTTCACCAACTTCCAAAAATTGTCTAGAGTGGTTGCGCTGAATACTTTAGTGCTACTTTCGTTGCTCCAGTGTTCTGATAACATGTTCACAAGGGTAAATACAGTACCAAACTAAAACAAAAGAATCAACCAAATTTTTAATCTTTCATATACAAAGTGTAAAGATAAACAATTCATTGCAAAAATCTTAAGTATTTACTACTGTTCAGCAAAGCGACTAAAACAAAGAGAACCTACTAAAATGACAATGAATAGACGAAATACTATACGTTGTGTTACTTTTAGTTCTGATTGATTGATTGAATCCTTAAAAGGGATACGTTATTATTACATGTATGCATGGCTAAATGTAGTACTTTAAGTACTCATTAAGTACAATTAAAACACCGGTTCAGTTTTTTTTACGTGGGGTGTCGACTTTGATACAAACCGGGTAGTAGACTTTGTATGCTTCCTTTTCAATTTCAAAAATCTTTATAAGCATAAACCTTTATTACTTAACGTTATATTAAAATATAAGTATAGAACTATTCTACCTGGGAATTTGAAAAAGTCAAGCACTGTTCAAGAAACAAATGCAAATTTCTGCAACTGCAATATCATTTAGATTGTAATAAGAGGACTGTGAACAAATCATTTTTAGGAGACTTTCTTTACAAGTGCTTCTTTATTAAATTGGTAATGAATAGTTCATGTCAATAGCCAAGTTGGCGTTTAAAATAAAAACTTAAATCTTCATGGACTTCTGCAGGTGGGAAACTATTTTATTAAGTTTGAAAGGAACTGAAACAAAGAAACTGGTTTGGTCTTTGTATCCGAGCCGAAGCCAAAAGATCTTTAATCTTTATTAATTGTGACTTAACGGTTGTGTTTCTATGTTTCTACACTTTGTATTTTAATTAACTCGTCAGAAAAATAGTTTTCGGGTGTATGATTAAAAGTGATTATTCTTTCTTGGTGGAACTAAATGAGAAAAAAAAAACTTTAAAAAATATATGTAACAAAGTGTGTAGTGAGGAATATTTAATTAAACAACACTTTAATATACAAATATGACGTACAGATCTATGTGTATTTATCTAAGTGAAAAATATTTAATTATGTAAGTGTCGCGTTTAGCTCTAAATGTTTTTACGTAAAGACTCATAGCGATTTCAACAAAGAACAGCAGGAAGAAGTATTCTTTTCAGTAGGAATACAAACCTGGTAGTGGAGTGCCCTTTCAAACCTGGTGGTAGATAAGAAAACTCTGCATTTACTAACTAGCAACTAGTTAAATGCATCAATTGAAGGTTAGAATTCCTCTTTTTTTAAGCTGAAAGGGTTTCGCATAAACTGTATTTATATTATAGCTCGTGATCTGTACTTTTTAAACAAACTAGGTATCTTTGCATCAATTTACCAAAGAAAGTTCATAATAAGATTAATAAAAAAATATCAGCGAATATTCTAAAATACTGCAGTTGTTTTAATTGTTTTCAGTTCTGTTGTTGATATGAAATTGTAATTTTAACAGATATAAGTATATGAACCAATTCTTTGTGATTCCTGTATGAATTGACTATTTTTGAAAAAAATACAGACAGAAAAAAAGTAACAAAGTATTTTGTGTATTTCATGGCATTTTTTTGCACTCGGTGAGAAATGTTCAAACAATATGGTCCGTTTGATATGCATCCTGGAAGAAATTAATGCGTTCCAATGAATGAGTTTGGGGGTTGCAAGGGTGAAATTTTTATTTTTATGATGAATTCATTTAAATACATAGTTATAAATTTTACATGGCGAACCTTCAAAATAAAAGTAACTTTACATAGTACACAGACCATTAAACAAAATTTAGATAATATTCTTTGACATGGTTCCACCTTGCGTTTGTGCCAATATACACGTCCTTTCAATGGCCCATTGCCGTTCATCTACGAGAATTGTCATGACGAAAAATAATATGAGTAAAATAATTTTTGTTGGTTTGACCCTTACTAAATATTTGAATTTGCCAATTAAAGGAAAATCATACAGTAGACAATATTTCTAAAAATATTACAAGATAAAAAGCGAATTACAAAATAATTAATGAGCCTAAAATTAATCGAAAAAACGCTGTGAACAAACTTAAATGTATTTTTTAACGGATGTAAACGAGTAATGCGCAGTTAGTAAGTTTTAATCCTTTCTTTTCTTCACCTCTGATATTTTCTCATTGCAACGTAGAGACGTTGTCTTTTCATTTTCTTGTCTTACCGTTTTCCACTCTGAAATTCATTTTTCTTTTCAATTTCCATAATTGTGAAAATCATATTTTTTCAGTGTAATTATTACTTCTAGTGATATCGTATAGGCTTAGTCTAAAAACTTAATCACATTTAATAACGATTGCATTTTTAGTTTTACTTAGGTATTTTTTTTTCTTCTTTGAGCGTTGATATTCTTTTTAAATGATTTGATGGCAGATGCCACAATAGCCGGAAACGAGCAGAGAGTCTGGGGAAAATTACATTTTTAAGAGAATCCATAACATCTTCCATTAAAACTACGATCTTAACTTAGTACGACAGAGCTGCAATTATTTTTTTTTGTCTTTTTTTGTGTTTTATATATTTTTTTTTGTATTTTTTTAGTTTACGTTTCTTTGCAGAGTGTGTTTAAACTATTATCTAAACACTGTTACAAACTGTATTGATAACTACCATGATGATGTTGGTGTTTTAAAAGGATGATCTTCATTGGAATTACCTACACCTTCTACTTTGGTAAGTGAATCTGGAAAAGTATCCCACACATTTGATGAACCGTAGGGTAAAGATGTTTCCTAACGGATTTTGTAGACCATGTAGACATTGCTTGCATCAGGAACGTGAATCAAAGGACTCTCTGCAGACGCCGCGAAGAATCCCATGAACATAAATGTCCGAATCAAACTGGCTGTAAAGATACAGAGAACAAAAGAACAATTAGTTTCTATCTTCGGATCATGTCGTCATTCAACACTACTACGTCAAGGCGACGGCTAAAAGTAAAATGCCTAATTGTTTTTGGGCAATTTTTTTGTTCTCTTTGCTTACCTCGATCTTCTCTGGCTTTGGCGAAGTAAACGATAGCGTTCTCGCACATGAGAACATCCTCGGCATACTCCAACAAAGCGACAAACGCATCCTTGCTGGCGTCAGGTAAGCAACCGTTAGGGACCTCGATGTACAGAGTTCCATTCACATAGGTTGTCTCCCAGGTCAAAATAGTGCTGTTAGTCAGGAAGTAGCGAACGATAATCCTGACCGGCTCGTTATTTGGTAAGTTCTGCATAGTAACGTAATCAGAATCGTCATCATATTTGCCAAGAATAACCTCCATCCTCTTTTGTGTCTGGAGGAACGCTTCAAGACATGGGCGTCTTGTATAACTCGGCATTTTTACAGCTTCTTTAAATAAATCAGCTCAAAACAAAGGAAACAACTTGAGTTGATTTTGTTCACTCAATAACCTCAAAAACAACTTGCAAACAATAAACAACAACCAACACCGAAAGAGACAGGTGCAGGTGGGTACAAGGTAATCTGAGCTGTGAGTAAAATAATTTTATCAAAGTTCCTTCTCTCCTACTACTGTACTTTGACAATCTAAACTGGGCAAGTTACGAAATAAAAATGACGGTTTGGAACTCCATGACGAAGACGACGCTAACTGAGCTGGAGGCTGGCTCTAACTTGTTGAGGTAAGAAAGCCGGTCGGAGGTATTCAAAACATACAGCATCCTGCAATTTCCCTGGCAACAAGTACGGATAGGGTATGTTGGCTTGTATTTGTTTATAATTTACGTTACTACAAGGCATAAACTAACTATGGAACCGAAGAATGACATAAAATGCCTTGACTTTTGTTATGCATGGTTGCATCAGAATGGAAGACGTGTGTGGCTGGAATTGGATAGTTTCTAATTGCATGTTACATTTACGAAAATGAAAAAGTAGCTTTGTGCAACTTAGTCTGCCTTTAAATGGAACATTTTAAAGAGCATTCTCAAGCCATAATATTTACAGATTTAAGTAATATAGACGTTTGAAATGATAAGGACCACAGAACAAGCCATTTAAAGAAAATACATAACCCATAATTATTATTTAATGAACCTGACACTAGTAGAGGTTCTCGAAAAACGAACCATTAAAGCTATTTAAATCCTGGCTCTCAGCAGGATGTTAAGATAATTTTAAGCTTGGCTAAACTACTTTCTTTATTCTTAAGATTATTTATTTTGTAAACATTCTATAAGCGATGAGAAGCTGTTCCCACGGTGGTACATGGTAGCTTAGGCTGAGACAGGGTCACATATGCAAAAAAAAGTCGCACATGATGTGGTGCTAGGCTTCTATTCGCTATAGGCATCGGGGCAAGTAAAATCACCAAAACATTTCCAGTCACGTATCTATGCGTCTCGTATTACGCCTTCTCATGAATTCATACGATGTAAAATATGAGTGATTGTTCCCTCTTATCTATGCCCCACTTCAGATTTTAAATACACGACTAATTGCGTAGTAAAACGTAGCAGATGGTTTTCATAATATTTTGATTTGTTCCAAGAAAAAACGTTGTAAAAATGTGAGTTGTCAGTTATTTCTGGGAAACCTCGTCTATGACCCCGCGTTCGCGTTTGTTGAGGCTTTAGCATCGCCATGGAAAAATAAAAACGTGCGTTTTCCACGTACCTGAATCAATTCCTGAATGTCGTCATCATCATCGTACTCATCTGAACTGCAACTACTGCTGCTACTGCTACTGCTGTCGTCTAAGATAGATCCCCGTCGTGGTACAGAGAACTCTGCAAGTTTCCCCACCCCGCTGCTCCTTTCCGGCGAAGCGAACGCGGTGTGGGGCTCATCACCGCAACCACCGAGGCCCGGAACCGAGGGTGACGATCACTTGCTGGCTCGGGTTGGAAAGGAAGGAGGAAGTAGAGGAGCAGCTTAAAATATGAATCATAAAAAATACAAATAATTAGCTCCACGTGCTAAATGTATTGCATAGATGATCTTCATCGTACAAAGGACTTTGTATTGGCTACTTCAGCTTACCTTTCAGTACTGGTGACAGACACATTCATGTCCATCATCTCCGGTTTTAACCGATTAATACTACTACTACTACTACTTGCGAAAACGCTCTTCTCCTGGCTGTGTAAAGCTGACAGCGTGTTGTTCATAACGTACATGGCCCGGGTACTCATATTCCTTCAGGGTGGCAAAAATCAACGAAAAGAGATTTGAAAAATGAAAGTAGATTAATCCGCGGTTGTCAATGACACGAAATCGCTCCTTGTAGAAAACGCTGAAACAGAAACAGAGTAAGCATTAACATTATTATGCAGCATTTACTTGATGACTTCTTTACATCTTATCAAAAATAGAAAGATTGTATAAAACATTTTCTCCATTATGCATCTACGTCAACGACACAAAGTTAAAAAGGCTATCTTGTTTCGTGTACAAAAACAGTTATAAAATGGATGAGCATCTCAACTGACCTGCTTTTATCACTAATGCATCATACATGGAATATATTATCACATTATCAGCCTATTCAAAAGTTATGCATTCGCTAAAGGAGTAATATACTGTCCAGTTACAGTAATAGGAAGAATTGTTTTAAGCAGCACAATCTAGGCTTCTTGTTTTGATTACGTTTTGTGTGCATACCAAAAATAATAAATGAATCTTAGTCTTGACTCTTGACTATCCTACGACACTGTCGAAGTTGTAGTGGTCACTACAAAATCAGTTTTTTTATTGCTAAATAAATAATCATCAAAACCGACTCTGTAGGTGGAGGATGGGCATTATTAGAATACAGATAAATATGCGCGTTGACCATCCAATTTTATGACCTCTTCAATATGAAATAATAAAAATCAGCTAACGCTTTGAGGTTTTGAGCCTTTCCTATCTAAAACGCGAAAGCAGTAAGCAAATAGACTAAGGAGGAAAAGTCATTACGAGAGCGGCTAGTGACTGCCGACATGACGGCGACATCAGCAATTTTTCACGCAACTCATATAAATAATAATCATACGATTTAATCGATGACGCTGCTATTGGATTCAAATTAATTATGCGCAAATATTGCTTCAATAGACAAAATAAAGCATATACAGATTTTATGGTAGCAGATTTGTTAAGAGAATTTTTGAAACGGCTCCATCGATTTTTGCTGCCTGACACAAAAATGAAGCTATTTTAATGCATCCTCTATATTCTATATCGTAGCAGTACCGGTTTCATAACCAGAACAAAACAGGAAAAGGTACGGTTTCAGTTGTTTCCAATTTTAAACATCTAAAAGGATTAGTGTGTAGTTATACAATTTCTTTAATGCTGACTCAAAATCTTTCTGAGCATTCGTGATGATAAGCATGTACTCTGATATATGTTTTCCTGATGGAAAACTCTAGTATGAATTACAGTGCGTGTTATTTTTGTATCGATAACCGTACACAAAATTGGTTTTATCTATATGCTATGTATTACAAAACAAGAGACAACAGAATATTTCCATTACAGAGAAAAACTGTTCCAGGGTTACAAAGGATGTTTGGCTGGAAACTTCCATTATGATGATGCTTTGCCCTGTTTATTAGGATCAAAAGGCTTGAAACCTTTGACATTTGAAGCGTTGAATCTTTTAATCCGCATATTTGTGCATGGGTGTTCATGTACGTATTTCTGCCACAAATACAATAGTAAAGACAACATACAAGATTGAACATAGAGTTTGATCATGTTGTTGTGGATTCCTCATTGGAACACATTTTTCTGCTGGGGAAAAATATTGATTTTGTGAGTTAAAAATGATGGTCGTGTGTTTTCCGATAATCACAGCAAATTTACTGTGGATTGCAAGTGTACTGCTATGTGCAACATAATAGTATAATTAAATATAATGTTAGGAGGTATGCCAAATCCAGAGTTTCATCTCTTTACTGTTCAAATCGCCCCAATCTCGAAACAGCAATGTGTCATACAACCATTTATGTGTTGATGCAAAAACCAGTGTACGACAAAGCATTTCCTCCTTGCGGCCCCTTGTGGCTGATGGAAATAATATAGAAACCTATTACAATGACCTCGAATTTAAGTCTACCGTTAAGGCTTTCAGATAGTAATGGTAGGTTAAGTTTAAGGATAAACAACGCTTGTCATTTGTTGATAAAATTTTCTGTAATGGTTAAGATGTACCCTAATATTTAGAACTATCAAGAAAAAATGCCACAACGATGATACAACAGTCATGAAAACGAGCCTACGTGACGAATGTCACAGTGACAAAGACAGTGTTTATTTGCTCTAGAAAATGCATAGCAAACCCACAAACCAATACAAGATTCCTCGCAGATAGTTCCATAGGTCAGTTGTAAAAAATTACTATGAAGCATTTTGATTTTTAAATTTACATACACAGCATTTCAATGAAATCCCGTCGCGTGTTTAAATCGTTATTTTCTCTAGAACAAACTCTACAGTATGCAGATGGAGCTTCATTGGCAAATTGTTTAAAATGACGAAACAGACAAAGTCGTCTCTTTTCGTAAGTGCTCAGGCATAATACCTACTTAAGCATCTCCAAACAATATACCTATTAATAACTACCCAGCCGAAATTCATGTATCCAAGCCACTATTATATTTAACTATTTTGGGATAATAGCAATAATTTCTTGAAAGTATGAACATGGATAAAAAAAAATCCTGGACCTAACTTGGTACTCATATATTTCATTATGTATGTAGGCAGTCCTAGTCCGAAAGTTTCTTGAAAGTCGAAATGTAACCTATGAAGAAATGCAAGCTTGAAGGATGAATGAGGCATGGACAAGGTAACCTTGTAGGTAAAATTGAAAGAAAGCAAAACGGGACGTTGCAAAAATTATCGCAACTAGAAGCCACAGTTTGGAAAATACTTAAAAGCTTGTTCAAAATTTTGAACCGTGTGACCTTGAGTCACACTGCACTATCGTAGTTTTATGTTCCTCGGGTATTTTGGTAACGACGGAGTTACATGCATGATATTGATTGTGTTGTTAATATAAATAGGTAGCAGACTAATGCGATAACGATGCACTGATAGCAGCACAACTGGTTGGAAAACAACCCTAGACACAATAGAACTGTAGCTGATTTTGATAGTGATGCAACTAAGATGCTTTGTCTATATTGTCTTTAAAGGCGTAGTGTATCTACCTTGTGCAGTTACAAAACAAGACCATGAATATTTTTAACTTTTAGGATGATGCATGTGTGATTGTGGTAGGGAAAAATATCGACCCAATCATCGCGTCACGACACGAAGAACATTCCTCAAGATGACGGCCAAGTGCTGCTTTTTACGAATTTATTGGCTTCAAGCCACCATTGACAATGCCAGTAATGCGAGTAAAGTTTACGCCTGCCGTAAATAATATTACATTGCGAATTTAAAAATAGACTAAAAATGTACACAAAGCTGCCGCAATGCACTTTGGACAAAAAAAAATCTTCTGTGTGTTGCTATGCCAGAATACAACTTGTCCAATTCGTCATGCTGAGGGCTACCAGTAAGGAAACTTCCAAATGTTATTAAAACTACTGATATGTCACTACAAAGTAGAGTACTTTGTAGTAAAATGTTAATTAATTAAGAAAAGTATTTTTGCTGCATAACCCAGTTGGATTACAAAATTAAAGGCACCACCGAAATGATAAGGGATTTGCCGTTTTCGATTAATACTTAACTGATTCCCTTTATATGGCTGATAAGATAGCACCAATTAAGAAAAAGCTACCACCGAGCGCCATCTTTAGCTAATGCTACTGAACCATAATTTTGTAGTAAATAGTTTAAATATAGTAGAATGTTGAATAATCAGAAAAACAATGCGAACTGCGTACTGCGATATTCTCTGTGCGATAAAATATACTTGAACTGTGTAAGAGCTAGGGAAATGATTATTAATAGGTAAAAACGTCTCTTTAAAACACCTACATTATGGTTACAAAATGATGCATATGAAGTGGATAATGAGTCACGAGCAAAACTCAATAAAATTTAATAAAAATTACCTCTACTTTATAGTAGAAAACTAATCTGAAGAATCTACTGAATTAATACTTTCTTTGGGTGAAAGTGGTAGTGTCCAAGCCTCCCTTTTCAGAGGCACCATAGCTAAAATTTAATCCACAAACTAAGTTTTTAAAAGTTTTAATCTTACCTTGATAGAGTTTCCTCCTGTGGTGGATGAGAAAACAGTTGAGTCCAAAGTGTTTTGTGGAATGGTGGAAAGCTCACTAGTTTTGGAAATGACGTCGACACGAAAAGGTGCTAAGGAAATTTCCGTGGGTGGACTGCACCAAAAGTATAGTACTTTTGTGTATGCTGTGTATGTTGCGGAGAACAAGACAGAAATGAATGGCGCAATTACTTGGTCGATAGTCATATACCGAGAGGGCTCATACAAGGAGACATTTCACAGATTATGAGAAGCATATCAATATCAAAATGGTTTGCACATATACATTCATTTGAGGACTAATAACTACTTTGTTGTATATAATTGCCATATAGTTGTTCTCCTTTTTGCGACTTTACATTCAGTACAAGAAACAACTAATAAAAGACTAAATAGACGTTAGTCATTAAACGACTCACGTACCCAACTATGTAAAGAAAGCTTTCGAATGTTCCTGTAAACTCTACAGTTATTCATGCAGTCATGAGCAACATGGGTGTAAGTCCACTACTCATGCGATCGAAATAATCACATTAAATACATTTATAGGCAAATGCATAGACTGGTCACTTTTGTTGCTACGGACCCAACCATAAGACCAATGATTTTTGATGTTTTCTTTGTAGTTATCATGTATTCGGAGCGTTATACAACTAGCCTGTTCTTGTTTCAGCTCAGCTTAGGCATGCTTACCTGATATGTAAATTTGGATGTAAATGTAAAAAGATCCAGTCTTTGAAGTGACAACTTCTTTATGCTAGAACTTTTGAAGATGTTCATCCATGGCTATTACAATTTATTCTATAATCTCTTGTATGTTATTCAATAACAAATGAACCTCGTTGTAGTGTGGACTCAGCTCGATTCCTTGTGGCAAGCTTCTGTACTCAAAGCCAACTTGTATGAATGATAAGGCATTGAGATATTTCGTTCAGTTTTCGTCTTGGCTAGACAGAACCAGAGCTCCGAGATAAGACCATGGAGATGGAGGACTTTGCTCCAAACTTTAGATATTATGATGAACTGCATACACGGTAATGATGGACAAAGGGCTTAGTTAAACAAATTATCTTAACAAATCCGTACGAATTTTATGACATTCATTCTACATACCGTGGTCAATGAAGTAAATATAACTAGCGGGGTCCTGAATCTTATCTTTTAAATGAGGTACGTGTCAGCAATCATTCAGCTTACATCTTTGCTCTGGCTGCTCTGGCTGAATAAATGTGTGCCATTACTGTATGCAATAGTTGACATATGAGTAACAATTCTGCAACCAAAGTACCTATTTTGAAAATCATATTGAAATATACAAGGGATATTATAAACTGTTTGGATAGGACATCTCCCTTGCTTATCGCGTCATAAAATTAGAAACTAGACAGATCACATGAAAATTGTAGACTAAGTAGTCTCAGGTTCCGAAGAAATCATTTTATTACTGCACACTTCCAGTCATTGTCTTCTTTAACTATAAATTGACTATTGAAATTCGCAGTTGAATGGATTCAGAGAATAGACTGTCTGAGAATGGATTTCTGGTTGATATTTCATTACACTGCATAAAACAACAGGGATACAGTCTTAGGATTTGGATACATAGATAAGAATTAACTTCTTAAGAAAACGTATAGATTAGCATGTGTAATGCAGAATGCATTGACTTGCACACTTAAATGTTAGGGGAACCACCGTGGGTATTGAATATCCTGACCTATACAGTTTTAATTATGTGTAATCTGATTGGTTTAGTTGAGCGTTAGTTTCAACATCAACACTTTACATGCGGACTGACGCAAAATTACCCATTGATTTCAAATAACCTTAGATACGTAACTGTTGCAGGTTTTGAAATGCTTTGCGAAAAAGGTTGTTAGCCGCTCTAGAAATCCTCACCGGAACAGGAACACTTTCTTTATTACTTTGTTTTGCATACCCAGATTCGCGAAAGCAAAAGCTTCAAAAACTTTGTCTAGTTGCTCCCTAAAAGTCAGTACCATGTAGATGTAACTGCATTATAGTTTAACGAATTCCATTCATGAAGTACGGGGATAATTTATCATGAGTAAATCAATACGTAGTTAAATATGTCGATTGATTTCGAACCGTACGATCTCAATCACACCAGTCTTAAAAGAATTCTTGTAAAGATAACGGTTTTTGCATCTGTTATATGTTTCAATGTAGTATCGTGATTTGTTTTTGTTTATTTTAGAAAATGTTTTACGAATAGTACATTCATACTGTTTTATGTGTTTAATATTATATGTATACAATATGCATGTTTCATACTTTACTGTCCCATCCATTTTTTTATTTTTATTTTTTATACTCCGTACAACAGTGTCAACTTACAACTTTAATATATGTGTAGGAAATAGCATAATAAAAGATATAATAAATAGTATAAATATATTAACATCGTCGTCATTTTTTTTTTTGATCAGCTATGTATTTTGTAAATAATCGTACGGTTACTTTACAACTATTTCCTTTACTAACTTTTAATCTATGGATAGCAAAACGGGTTTAAATATCACGGTCATCATCTTAATAATAATGTACTTTTAGTAGTAAAGAACATGCCATTCTTGTTCGTACAAAATTGTATATACGAAGAAAGGCTCCTTTGTTTCTTCTCCAAATAAGAAAAGATGAAATTAAATAGAAGACCAAAAATAACAACAATGAAGGATCAGAATCAAAACAAAAAACTAGAATAAATGCCATCAAAATTACCAAACAAAATAGAAAGATCCATCTAGATTAAGTTTATCCTTTTCCCTTTGACTCATTTTTATGCCTGTTCCTTTGAAAATAATTATAGTCCTTTTTCGCTTAACTCCAAACATTATCAAACAAAAGTCGCGTTTATCTGAGCATTACTAAACCAAAAGTAAACTTAATCTCTTTAGAACGAAACGAAATGCTGTTACTTGACTTAAGGTCACTCAAAAACAAACCAATCTAACTTTCATAATCATTTTCTCATGTGTTGCTGGTTTGATTATGAATACATTTTTGATTATCTATGTCTTATGAAACACAAGTGATCATAAAATATTATAATTTGTATTATGCCGTCGTTGTTTTCAGATTGACCCTACCTCTACAAGAATCAACCCGTTCCCTGAATCTTTCAACTGTCCCTTTCTCTTATTTATTTTTTCCAAAAGTTGTTTTACTTTTTGTATCCCCCAACAAACCATAATTGCTACATACACAAGATTCAACAAGATTGATAACATCTATATACACATAGAATTTATAACGTTTCCATTGAAATGCTTTGATTTACTAGTACAAACTTTTTATAATACTTATTATGATGAAAAATGCAACAAAACATGAATTAAGGTTCATTAAACTAGCGTGTAAAGTAACTGTGTTTTACAGAGTAGCATTATATAAAGTGTATGATCTCTACTACCACGTTTTCATGGCACAAGCACCCATCATCACCTAATTTTCGTCCAATGCTACATGAGAGGTATAAATATTGTAATTAATAATAATAATGATAACCAAAAGCATGACTGTTACACAAAAATGTATTTTCCCGTTGTATCCAGTAGTTGTAGTGAGTCATGAGATGTGCGCAATGCACATTTCCAACTATTTAGGATTCGATAGTTTATTTTAGTATTCCTCTAAAGGAAAACTGAGGGGAGGTGCCGCCATAAAAAATGTTATTATCGCGTAAAATGTCATAAGTCACACAGGTTTGTCTCCTTAGTGAAACAAACAAGAAACAAGTAGAGAACGAACATGAGCTCAGACAAGTTTACGCGCAGTAACTCATTGCAATAGAAAATGCTTTAACAATTCATAAAATTAAGTTTTAACTAACGGAGGGATTAACAACAAGAAAAATGATTGAGGCATATAACTGAAATACAGTTAACTTTTAACTGTCAAAAGTATATATAATTAATAAATATTATCATTAATTCTCGACTAGAAACTCAAGCCCGAAACGGGAGATCAACCTAGAAACGGGATTTTACACATTCGTAATATTTTCCAACGCTTGTAGATTTTCGCTCGAGTGGTATTTAAAACGGTAGGAAAGAATATTTCAGTTACGATAATAAATATACTAACGAAGATACTAAAAGTTATGCAAGTTATTATAACCCCGTGGAGATATTGCATTTCTATGCAGATGTAAACTAACAGTTACTGTCTGTCATTCTTCAAGGAAGAAGTCAGTGCCTCGCTCCATTTCTTCTCAAATACAACGGAACAAAAAGAAAAAGTTTGAAAATGTCTGTCTAGTTTGTCATTGATTATGCGGGTGGTTACACTGTAACAAAGAGATATTAGGGCAGATTCCATTAGCTTTCGGCTGTGTCCTGTCTGCATAAGTATTTGTTTAAAAACACAAATTCTTTAGTTCATCCATTGCTGACAGTTCGGCGCTCCACAAAGGCAAGGGATTTTGTGTTGGTCGTCCTCCACTTCAAACTTGTAGTCATATGAGAGCTCTTCACCACGCGAGATTCTTCTGTTGGCAAATATGATAATTCTGAGATCACGGTCCACTTCTACTGTTTCAGCCACACAACAAGGATTGCAAGAGTGATTAATATATCGAGCAAGTCCACCACACAAAGTTGCATCAATAACTCGGTTTTCGTCCAAACGGAACATGTAAATTCCTCGATTCTGAGTGGAACAATAAATGTCAATAAATACTTGACACGCACATTATCCTTTCTTTTTAAACGCTTTTAAACTTACCTGTGCTTCGTATTTCTTCTCTCGGAGCTCTGCCAATTCAGGTCTTATAATTTCACCTATATATTCAATAACCATTGTGTGTTTTTCAATATCTCTGGCAGCATACAAGCCCAATCCTTGAATTTTCGATCTAAGTAGAAAAAATCAGATTTGATTATTCAATATAATGAACACATCCAAGACCAGCTAAATGTTTTTTAACTTTCGTGCTATGGGTCTCAAACCTGGCTAAATAAACATTGTTCCTCCATTCTTGCTTCATCTTTTTGTACTGAGAAGATTTAGAATGAACAAACTGCTTGGAATACGGACATGCTGCTTCACTTGAGATGACTGTCGATGTGCTCAGGGTTGATCTAGATGGTCGAGTCCTTTGAGTTTGCGGCCTTTTGAAATGAGTCCTTAACTTTGGCTCTGATCTTGCACAACCAGTGGGATTGATGGCTAAGGGCAGTTCGAGTAGAGGATTTCTTCCATACTTAAAATGATAGTCTGTCAAAGTTTCAACGCCAGGCAAAGATTCCAACACCTAAGGGCAGGACATAATTGATTCATAAAAATTTTTATATTAGTAGCAATTGTCATATTAAAACATGAACATACCTTTACAATAGAGGGTTCAGTTAATCCAAATAAATCTTCCCCAGTGATGTATTTAGGAAAGACTTTAATGATTTGTGCACAGTTTCGCAACCTTGATATTGCCTCAAGAATCTGATACCATGCTGCATGAGCTGTAGGAGCCTTCACAACATGCTCTTTGTATCCTTCTTCCTGAGCTGCAATCCTGAATTCAGGTTTACCATCAACGTCATGAATCGAGCAAATGTACTGACACCTTTTATTTACTTTCCTCATACTCCAATAAAAGCGAGCCTTTAAAATAATAAAAGAATATTGGTTTCAATCATATCTAATTACGAATTATGGACGTCAAATTATTAGTGATAGATGACTTACAATTTTGTAGCCGATGGGATAAATAAAGCTCGGCGTATGGAAGGCTGGCAGCTGATGCGGAAGTAATTGACCAACATTTAAGAATATCAAGGAGCCAACTCGAAGCAAATGGTGCTGATCTGCGTGATGCATAACAGCAGCAACTTGCTTGTTCTCATCTCTCTGGACATAAACCCTTCTATATACCGAGAGGGTGTTCAGTTCGTTTTCTTTTTCACCTTTTGGAATATGTACTGGGCAGTATATGGTTTTGTTCTTGTAAAACATGCACCCTTCCTTGGTGGCACATCCAAGATGGTAAACTGACGAACACCGCGTCTTAAAACATTTGACAGTTGCTCCTTTCTTATTGCAAAACACGCAAATGAGTGCCAGACTTTGTTTCAGAGCCATTTCCACATTCACTAGAGCCCCATTTTCAGTCTCATAAACATCGTCTGACCACAGGGCACAGTTCAGGTGAACCCATTTGTCCACATCGAAGTTAAGTAGCCTATTAAAAGATAAATATGAAACTTTGAGTTCTTGCACAATTTTAAACATTCGCATAAAAATACGAAAACATACCTGCCCGGTCCATCCGATACACAGTCACCTTGAAGGCGACAAAATATGCACTCTCTTGTGTCTAATGGGATCTTTCCTGGCATTGCTGTAATTGCCAACTTGAATAGCATTTCAGTTATCTCTTTATCAGTTGGTTTCTTAAATCGTGTTGGAGGGATGAAAGCGCTTCCCCACGTTCTGTACCGGGTTTCCTTCCACTTCTTCTCTGGTTTTTGTTCCTCTCCAATTTCTTCTTTAATTTTTATCTTTCCTCCCTTAATGTTCGTTTCTGATGCAAGTTTGTTTTTCACCTTTAATCTACCATCCTTTTCCGCTTTAATTTTATTTGAGTCGGTTCCAGGGTGGCTAACAATGGCCGCCGCTTTATCTTCCTGAGGAATTGGAATACCATGTGTAATCGAAAATTGCATAAAACAGTTTGAGCTACAGAAGTAGAAATCTGTATCAACCGCAGCACCATCACTTCCGTTCAGTTGGGAGGGTGCGATTCCTGGAAAGTCGGCAGCTTTCTTTCTAGTTACGTTATTTAATACTACAACATCACAGTGCCGGCAAAACTTTGCTGCACCGTTCAGAATACTTTGAATGTCTATTTTCTCTTTCCCGTCTTTTCCTTTGATGGTGTAAAGGTGTGACTTCTGTTCAGTTATGACGGACGATCCACTACTTCCAACACTTCCAGCTTTATCAATTACTTGATACACAGGAGCTGCGATAGATAACACATTCGCAAGGTTCCGTAAAAGTCCTCGGATATCGTCAGCCGCCGCTGATGATAGGGTTAGAGTAACTGTTATGTTGCCCGCATCTTTAAGCGGGGTGTTTGAACGTAACTTCGTTCCGTTAAGATCTTTCATAAAGCCGTTCTTATTCTCCTTGTCTACGTCCTTTATATTAGATTCCTTAGCAAGAAGTAACTCCTGTTTCGATTTGGGGTCAATTGGTATCGGCCGAATGGGAATGGGAACAAGGAGGGGGATTTCTGGTGAAATGCATCTTTCTAGGTCTCTATCGAAGTCCTCGTCAATATATTTTAAGCCTGGGTACATGGTGATATTATCCCAAGCAGTGCATTCAGGGGATGACGCACTAACAATTGTGTCTGGAGTGTTGGTCTCTCGTATAGGAGAAGGAGTGCGATTGTCGTTTCTTATCTTGTCCTCGAAAGTTCCCATCTTCGGAGTCGCGAATTCTTGGAAGTAGAAACCTCTGTGCGTAGGTTGAGGCTTTGGCTGCGGTTTAGGAGGATCGGAACCAAAAGGTCGGGTGCTGTAGAAATCGGACTTGTTTGGCAGCTGACCCTTTCCAAATTGTCCAGTTAGATCTCCAAGAAATGTGTTATAGTTTTTCTGGGAGAGTTTAGAAAATTCTCCTACCCCAGCAAGTGTGCAAACATTGAAATTATTGCTCAGTTCCGGTTCCACAATGCCTATTGGTGATAGCTGACGCAATTGAGTCATGAAATTTTCCAAAAACCCGTCCGCATCATCTTCTAGTCTGCCTACTTTGCGAGGTCGCTTCTTTGATACAGGACTTTCTTTGCTATTTGACATACTCTGTTTTCTCTTCGCCTGGTACTGTCGTCGTTTCAGCTTTTTCGCTTCATCGTCGCTAGCCTTTTTCGAACCTGCACTAGATGGAGGAGGGGTACTTGTACTACATGTAGATGGAGCAGAGCTACTAATGGAGACGTCGCTGGACACCATTGAAATGATATCGCCAACTTTGTCTTCGTGATTTTGGGTGATGTTCTGCGTAGCTTCTTTCACGACCGCAATAATTGCTTCTTGGCTAGGGTCTACGGCCGGTTCTAGAATGGGTTCAGGAACTGGAGGTTTCACATCTATGACCTGTTCCACAACTGGTGGCGGTGGTGTGGGACAGACTGTTGTTGGTGTTTGTTGTACGCATTCTAAAAGAATAAGAAAGAGAGTGTAAAAACTACAACAAATGGGTGATAAATCTAATTATTATATATGATAAAAAAGTGGCTTACCCTCGACCATCATTGGTTCAGCTTTAATAGTCGGCCGAGTTAATGGAATCTGCGATGGTACTGTCTGGACAGTCGTTGACGGCGTGGTAGGTCTAACGTTAAGCACTGGTGGTGTTGGGTGTGGAATCTTTGTAGCTGCTGCAGATAAATGTGACGTGTGGTGTACAGCCGGACGACTTTGCAGACATTGAGTGAGAGAAAAGCCAACATTCTCCGATGGTTGGGTCATACTTGCACATCCTGTATTTTGAAGTAGTTGTTTCAGCAAAGCATTCTGTGACTCGCCTTGAGGTTGGTTCAATAAAGCCTGTTGTTGTTGAGCAGTGGTGGCAGCCTGCATAGTTACCGTTCCAGCGTTTGTGATTGCGCTCATATTTGCAATTGTCGCGTTACCACTTCCGTCATTTAATATAACTGTGCCACTACCACCCCCATGGGAGCCTTGGACCATTGGAACAGTGTGGTGCACGATAGTCCCTCCATGTTGCTGTTGATGTATTTGTACCGGGATTTGATGGGGGATTTGCAGAGAAGTAGTGTGCCCAACAGGTCCTGCCATTCTAACAGTACCACTTGCATTCAACGGGTGTGTAGTATATATTACTGTTGCACCTGGAGGTGCTTGTGCATGTGAGCTACTCGCGATGTGAACCTGTTGTGCTCCAGGAAAGCTTGATAAAGGCACTGAAGTAAACCCTACAGCTAAAGGTGTTGGCTGAGGCTTCGTAGACGACGGTACAACTGTAACAGGCGATGAAGGAACAACAGATGTGTACGATACAGGTGGCAAGGGTGTAGGCGGACCAGGTTCTGGAGCTGATTGAGGTGCAGTCACAGTAGGTGGTACGAACGTCACTGCAGAAGCGACATTTGGGGATGGAGATGATGAGACTATCAAAGGTTGTCTTACCAATGTCGTAATGCCTGCCATAGATGATGCCATTGGAGATGGTACAGGCTGGGATGACATAGAGGAGACAATTGAGTGAAGGCTTTGCGCCTGTACTTGATGAGGCAAACTCATTGGAAGTTGATGTCCTGCTGCTGTAATTGAGCTTTGCCCTCCTATTGATATTTGAACAGTCGATTGAGTAGGATGCATTTGTACTGGGACTTTCTGGTTAGACATTGGAATAGACACAGGAACAGATTTCACAGCCGTTACAGGCGCCCCTGTATGAAGGACCGGGCCCACCACTGATGATGCAGGGTAGGTTGCCAAAGGCGGTCTTATATGAACGGACGTCACGTTTGGTCTCATAGCTTGTTGAGATATTGGAGGCGGAGGAGGGTTAGGAGAAGATATCATTTGTGAGGAAGTAGCCACAGCAAATGCACTAGAAGTTGACACCGGATTAGTTTTAATTGTAGTAATGGGAGATTGACTAATAGCTGAAGGAGTTGATGGGAATGAAATCGCTGTTGTTGGAGCTTGTGTTGCGGAAGCATTAGATGTGGGTATTCCTCCGTGAGCATTTACAACTTTAGATATTGAGTTCACCACTGTTTGTACAGAGGAAACACCAACCGGAGCTGATTGCAATCCAGACTGCGAATCCTTTGTAAAGTTGAAATGCATTGACGGGGTGCTAGAAACCACGACGGAAACTGGCGTTTGACCAGAGGTTTTCGTCAAACCACCCTGAGGATTGGAAGTGGATATGACTTGAGACACTGCTTCTCTGGGCGGAGGTTCAGTTGAATGTTGACTTGTCGAAATCGTCTGAGGACATTGTGGTATGGAGGCCAAGTTTGTGCTTACGTCGTTTACGGTAGAGCTGGTAGCAACACTGTTAATCACGCTAGTTATAGCAGACGATGTTAATGAATTTGATGAATTAGATACCGATTTCGGCACAGATGTCTGGTTTATGGGAACTGTAATGCTCGGTAAGCTTACTGGATTGTGACAACTTTTTACCGGCACACTGTCTGGTAATCCACACGAAGAAGACACATTGGGTCGCTCAGTTGTATTAATCGACACGCTGGACGTTGTTCTCACTACGGCATTTGTTGCCGCATCCGAAGCAGGTGGACTGATTGTGTTGGACGTCCCTTCACTGTCAACTGACCCGTGATTGGATTCGTTGTTAAGGTCTGTACTTGACGTGCTGACTGTTATCGTAGTTGCCTGGGTCGCAACTTCTGAATCAGCGACCGAATTGTTGGAAGTTGAACTACTGTTATTGCTAGTTTGAACACTTTCATTTATAACTGAGAAAGGGCTGCCACCTTTCAGTCCCATTTTGTGAACGTCACTAGACCATGAGAACGTTGGAAACGGGAGGATTTGATGATTTTTACCTCCGCCACCAGAGCTGCCTGAGGTTGATGTTGGGACATAGTCTGCGGAAGAAGGTGTTGGCGGAGCACAATTAGAATATACATCCATGTTAAACTGCCCTGCAGGATCCATGCTAGTTGGAGGGGCATGTGATACTGGCACTGAAGCTAACCCTTCTAAGACGCTCAGTTGCTTGTTCCCAATTGGCGTATGAGGTCGGCTTCCACCGGCTGTGCTTCGTGGGGTCATTGGATTTTCAACACTCTGAGGTCTATCTGCAGTCATAGGACTAGGGGCGCCTATGCTACTGCTTCCTGAAGGTCTACGCATTGGAGATGAAGCTGGCGAAACCCGATTCTGTACCATTTGCATTACGGAGGCTTGATTACTGACCGCCGGGGGGCTTCCCAAGCCACCAACAGGAGTCATAGGCGACGGACTCCGCATATTCATGTTTGACACGTTGTTGGGGCTGGGATTGGGGAAAGATACTCTGGAACTTGATGAGAAATGTTGCTGTGGTGTCATACTTGATGCCATGCTCGAAAACTGCTGGGGATTTTTCACCCTAGCAAGCAGGTCTTGACTGATACCAACTCGCTGGAACCTCTGCGGAGAGGACATTTGTCCGGCCAGCATTTTCATTTGATCAACGTGCCCTGGACTCATAACCCTCATCCGACCAACTTGTTGCTGGTGTTGCATTGGAATCATGCTGGGATTGATTCCGCGAACTATCATAATACCGGGCTGATTTCCGACTTGTCCTTTTCCACCCGGCTGTTGTTGAACGATGATCTGGTGTCCACCAGTCGATGCAATATTGTGGGACGACATTCTCATCTGAACTTGACCGCCCACTGGAATTCTAATATTTTGGGGCAATTGGCCAGCCATCATTGGTCTCATATTGGGATCATTTGTTGGACTAAACGGCATTTCTTCCAGCGTTCCACCATGAGACCCAGGATTAACGACAACTCTAGGTGACGTTTGACTTAAGGTTGCTGAATGAGGTCCAGGACTAGGGGTTAATGGGCTCGCCATGGGACTGTGCTGCATAAGTGGGCTTGGTGAGGGGCCACCTTGCATTCCAGGAGACGAACTCATATGCATTGGACTCTGTGGCGTGGAGTGCAAGGGAGAATTAGCTGATGCCGGTCCCAAAGGTGACATCTGAGCACCAACAGCTCCTTGTTGGTTTGACATCAGCATTTGTTGTTGTTGTTGCTGTTGTTGTTTTTTCTGCTGCTTCGCACGATATTCATTAGATAACGCTATGTGCTGCTTGTTTTGCTTTCTTAGCTGGTCCAACTGTTTCTGAAGAACTCCAAGCTCCCCAGTTATCCTCTCCAACTCCAAGCTGTCCGCTTCGCTCAACTGGGAATTTGTTTTCTTCGCCTGTCGAACTTTACAATTGATCGTCTTCTTTTGCTTTCTTAGTTTGTTTACGTCAGCCTCTACATTTTTCAGCTGCCCACCAATCACGTTTTGCTGATGGAATAGCCATTGTTCATATTGAACCTGTTGTTGTCGTTCTTGCTCAGTTGCAGGATGTTCTGGAGGAATTGTCGGCGGTGGAATCGGTGTTAAATGCATTCTTGGTTGACTCCCTTGGGGACCTGGAGCAGCCCCCGGCAGCGTCCCATGAGACACTTCTAAACCAGTATTTGGCGTGGTTTGCGGATGGGATAGTTGGGGATGCGGTTGTTGGTTTATTAACTGTTGGTTGGTCTGACCAGTATCCAATTGCCAATGTTGGGAAGGATTAGGCTGAACTTGGGTCAACTGACCAGCTGCATTCCGTATGAAGACTGGCTGTTGTTGATTCCCAACTACATTTCCAACCATATTTGGCGGAGACAAACTGACTGGCAGGTTTGAAGATGACAGCACATCAGCCTTCAACCGCTCAAAATCAATATCACTTAAGAGAGGTTCCTCTGGTGCAGCTCCCATCAGGCCTGGTCCATGTGGAATCAGTTGTTTCTGTTGTTCACGTTTCTCTTGTTCCAGCAAATCCTCCAGCAGTAAAGGCTGCTCCTATTTCAGCATTAGAAAGTTTGAAAAAATGGGCTCGTTTAGTTCATGAAAGGTAAATAACAGATTTCATTCAGAGTTACAAGAAAGCTATTTCGTTTAAAAATTACTGATGCAAGCCGAAAAGCACAGCAAGTTTCTCAAAGTGTAATATCCAACAACCAAAACTATAGTCTACATTGAAAGTGTACCAATAGTTGTTACGAAAGAATACTTCGTCTGGTGAAAAAGTATCATGCTGTGGATTGCAACTGCATCGTCAAGAATTAGTTGAGTTTACCTGAAGAAGAAGAGTTCTACGTTGAGGTGGATTCAAGTGTAAGTGGGTATTAGCATTAGAGGGAGAAGCAAGCGATGGGGCCCGGAGGGGAGCACCACCTCCAACAACCCCGCCCAAGCCTGCCAAAGGACTCCGTAGTCCTGTCATAGCTGATGGTATAATATTGGAAATCGCACCACCATTTCTAATCCCAACCATCTATGCACGTAAGTAGTAGTAGTAGTGGTAGTAGTAGTAGTATAGTCATTCCAAAATAGCAGCAGCAAATGTTACAAAATGAGTCAATCAAGTTACAAGCGAAATTATTATTTGTTTGGAAAATAAATCATAAATATTTGCTTTGAAAGAATAGAGAAGAACAAAGAGCCGAAGTACTATTTTAAGGTTCAGTAGTTAGCGATTGATTACACAAAGGGAGTACTGGTAACTTTACAAAGAATGTAAATTATGTAAAATAAGTTCTTTTTCTCTCGTACCTGAGGCCGTCCAGGATATGGTGGAGGAGGAACGGGGTACGGTGGAGGCGGTGGTTGAGGATGCTGAGATTGTCGAATAATTGGTTCTCCATGAGGTGCGTGTGTGACCGGAGGAGGTCCAGAAGTTGTGTGGAGAAAGTTTGGATTGTTTGGCGAGAGAATGTGTGGATTTGGTTGATTGTTAAGAGCCTCTGTGACTTTGGTAGAGGTAGAACTAGATTTGGCTGTAAAGCCTGTGAAATCCGCCGTGCTGATGCTTGGCTCTTTCTTGTCACCCTCTTTTATATCGGTTTCGTCTTTTCTACCCTCCTCTTTTTCATCTTCCTCCAAATCCAGATTATCCAAAATATTGGTTTTCTCACCACCGACTACATCATCTAACTCTGAATCGGCGTATTCCAAAATGTTGAAATCGTCACCCATCCCAAGCAACTCATCATCATCCATACCGAGATCCGCAAGTTCAGGTGCTTCTCCTTCAACTCCTTGATCATTGTTGTGTTCTTGTTCGAGCTTTTCAAGCTCCTCGGTAACGCTGTCAGGAAGTTCTTGATGGTCTGCCATTTGCCCTGAACCCACTGAAGGAGAAACAGATGGAGGTTGTGCTGTATCTGTCGGCGCCACAGAAACACTAGGAGACGGTTGTTGCGAATGGTGTTGCTGTAAACCTTGAGGTGCCATTCCTAACCCTTGGGAATGCATGGCATGGTGTGGAGAAAGTTGCGGAGCACTTACAGGAACTCCAGCATTGAGAGGACGACCTAATTGCTGAGCAAGCATTGGTGACGCCGATACGGACACTGGCATCCTTTGTTGTTGTTGTTGTTGGTGCTGCTGTTGTTGCACAACCAGATGGTCGTAGGGATCAAGAGAATTTCGTATTTGAGGAGATGTGGCAGTTGCAACGCCACCACTGGAAAATTGTGTGAATCCGGGTCTTTGCTGCGGCATCCCTTGTTGTGGTTGAAGAATAATATTGCGTTGCTGATGTTGAAAAAGAATTCGTGCTCTGGGATCCATACCAGGTGACCCTAGCCGGAATTCTTGCATTCCAGGCGTTTGCTGCCTCTGAACACCTTTTCCAGGGTGTCCAGGAGGAAATTGTGACACGTTAACTGGTACACGCACATGCGAAGGTAATAAAGGCTGACGGAATTCCCCAGGAATGCCTTTATTAGGAGCACCTAATCTCTGCACGATTTGCTGCCCATCGACAGTAACAACTGTCTGAATCTTTGACGGATCATCGATTGGATGGGGCCAGGAGGAAGGTGCGCGGTTTTGTGAAGGCACGTCATTTGGACCTGGCTCTTGTTTGATCTGTTGACGTTGTAGTAATCCTCTCAGATGTTGTTTTCCTTCGGATGTTTGAGGTGACGAAACAGGCCTAGGTGATGCTCCCAAGCTGTCAGACACATCTTGTTGTGTAATAGGACTATTGTGACTATATGGATCTTGTAAAACAGGTCCAGGAGATTGAGGAATTACGTCAACAGGTTGAGGAGTTTGGGGTGGTGTACCATAAACATCCGCTTGCATCGGAATGGCCTGACGTGGTTGTTGATGTTGAAACGGAAGTCTTCCATAGAGTGGGCTTCGCATACCCTGAGAATTTGGCCCAACCGCTGCATCTGGTCTTGATTGGTAAACTCCGGACGGTGATGGAGGTGGCATGGCAACAGTCATTGTCTGTGTTCTTGGACGAACCATTTGAATACTACCAGGAAAGGGTGGTCGTCCCATCGGTGATGGTGATAATGGACTCTGAATAAATACACAAAAATAATACCCATTTGAGTACTCATGTAAAACCCATTCATTAACTCTAGAATTTGAAACTAGTATGAAATACGGCCTATCTAAGCTTTTTGCTGATTTAGCCTAACCCTAACCTGTAAAGGTTGACGAACACCTTCCATTACTGGCTGAGCGACACCTGGACTTCCTGGAGGCATCATTCTTGGACCAGCTATTCCAATTGGTGCACCTGCAATAATAGCATCCTTGGAGTGTGGGTCGCCAGTAGACAATCCTGCTTGTTGTTGCTGTTGCTGTCGCATAGCTTGCATTTGTTTCCATTGCCTCTCCTCTTGAGTTTCAATGTTTCTTGCATTTTTAGCTCCAACAGCCGCATGTTTCTCGGGATCCTGTTAATCGTACATGGTTTATAAATTATTAGCAAACTTACTAAATAATCATAATAGAAGGTGAAAGGAATAATGGCTTATTTAGCACAAAAATTTTAACCCCAATAAATCTAAAATATTTAAGCCACTACATACTAGAGGTCGGTTTAAACGACCAAATATAAAAATCAGCGTCTCAAATACAATAGACAGTTTTAACCCCAGTAGCAATAGAACATGCGAACAGTCTACTACGAACTCCTGTGAGAAATATCCGTAAAGCATTACACATTTTATCTCAAACAATCGAAATTTTACATATTACTCAAATGAAAACGACCCATGGTTATATACATCTTTTGTAATTTTTTATAATTGCCATTCCATAACATGCATACTAAAAATCACCAAGTGATTATGGTATAGTACATCACTTGTTTCGGGTGTCTGTACCAAATCCAGAACTAGGACTATAGTAGCTATAGAAGCAGGGGTATGGGATCAAGAGAGAGAAAAATTGAATTGAATAACAACGTACCCCATCAAGAAATACCATTTTTACTTTTACATGATCGCATGCGTTATAAATCACTCAAATAAATAATCTTTATATGAATATGTTTTTAGACACTGTTAAAATACAGGCAATACGAAGACAAAGAATAAAATATTACGATCATAATTGATAAGAAATCAATCGCTATATTGATACTCCCAAAGCGATCAGCGACCAACTAATGACTGAGTTCCAAACAAGGTGTTGAAAAAAATGTATCGTAAGAAACTTGAGGAAGTGTGGGAGTGACGTATTTACAAATACAAGGCTTGAATTGTTGATATTGATAACATAAAATTCTAACGAAGGTAAAATGCTTTAAACAAGATCCCAACTACGGACATTATATTGTTCAGCGAACGAAAACGTGTACGACGAATTGGATTCTGTTTCAGTTTGTTGTTTTGCATTAAAAAATCTCACCATTATGCCCGAATAATTACAGCTTTCTGAAGAAGGAAGATTTCTGATATGTGGATGATGATGATGAGTAGAAGAATGGGGAACATTGTGTTCTGCCGGACCATACGAGGCATATTTGTGTGGGTGAGGCAAGTCTTTGTCACCACTGCCAACATACATTGGAGAATGCATATTGGCATTTGCACCAGGAGGGACGCCGCCTTTTTGTGTGATATTATGTAAATGGAGGGGAGGTGGAGGATGATGAGGAGACGGGGGTGGATGAGGTGACATGGAATTACTTGTGGTGGGGGAGTGACTACTACATGAAACGTGAATACGAGAGTAGGGTGGTGGTACACATGAGGAAGCCTCCTGGTGCATACTATACGAGGGAGAGGAGGAATAGCAGACGGAAGGACTGTCTGTTGGCCCTACCATGATATTACTGTCATGGCTGTGGTGACTGCCACAAGGTGATGGACCACAACAACTGTCAATGTCCATTTCAGTTTTTATGATTGCTTGAAGTGGTATTTGTGGTGGAGGACCAGGGCCTTTCGCGTGGTGAGGTGACTCACACTCAGGTGAATGACTTGCGAGTGAAGCATCTTTTAAGCCACTACCATCACCAATTCTGTTTTCTTTCGGCATCTAATATATAGTATAGGCATAGACAGATTTGTTTTTATAGGAGACAGCTAGTCTTAATTAAAGATTTAAAAATGTACAGGCATAATTCAAGTACGGCAAGTTTTCAGTTCGTATTCCCGTCACCATGGCATTACTTAGAGACAGTTTCACGAGTGACTAGACTTTTAGCAACTTTCAGTGGTGCCCGTAAATAAGATGATGGAAAATGCGTCCAGAAATACTTTAGTAACATTGAAAATGGAGGAAACTCTACCTGCTGCGTTTTCTGCATTCGACTGGCTGCCCGATTCTCTCGCGCTTTCTGTAAATACGGTTGTCTCTTATCTGAAGAGAGCGCCCTCCAAATTTTCGCAATTTGTTTGGCTCTTTCGTTCCAGCCTAAATATGCGTCAAACAACGTTTGCATTAATGTCGTGTCATTAATGTACTGCAGATTAGTACAATATAAAACAACGGAACTTACTGGCATAGTCCCTTTTCAGCTCTGGGTGATTGATGTTAGCATATAGAACGCTGACAATTGTGGCGTTTGGACCAAGAGCTTCGTCTGCCTCCCATTTGAGCATACTTCTTTGACTGCAGCTACTCGGCTGTTCAGCATCGACTTCTGGAGTTGCTGCTGGCCAAGGGCTCGGAGGCTCCGAAAATGCCGGACTAAACTGCGGACTACTAGGGTTTCGCAATAAAATCCCAATTAGATACTTCACAGGAAAGCATGTATGGTTTGTGCACTGAGGCTACTTACTTGCTGTATTCCGAAGGGTAAGGTGATGGAGGTGGAAAGCTAACTGGGGACGCCAAATTAGGCTGCAATGGACCGGCCCTTGGTAAACCTGGACTTGCTTGAACTATATCGCAAAATAATTGACCAATGAATATACATCAAACCATACTGTAAAACTTGGGGATGCATTTATAAGATATTGTCTTACTAGGGCCAGTTGTACTAAGATTTCTTGGTGGCAGAGATGTAGGACTGGAAACCGGAAGCGACGTTGGAGGCAGTCCTTGAGAATTAACGCGTGAGGGTGGACCAACTATACCAGCATAAACACAAATATTTTAACAATCCTTTCGGAACATTTTTATCAATAGATTTGCAGTTCTGTATAATAATGTACCTTCAGTTGGTGTAGGCACATTGTTTACTTGCGAAAATAGTGTACTTTGCGACTCTTCAATAAGTACACCCTTGAAAATATCCTCTACGTCTTTAGAGTCCATGCTGGGAAGTCCTGGATCAATATTGTCTAGGCCGAAATTAGAGGTTAGAATGTCATTAAACTCATCCTTTGGATTCACATCTTGTGATGTTTGGTCCAGGGAAAAGTCATTGCTGTCGTCCCCTGCCGCTCTGAAATCAACAAGACCGTCTTCGACCTTGATGTCGTCTCCCTCACTCATGATATTATCCATAAAGTCATTATCCAAGAGATCTCCAGTAAGAATATCCTGAAACGCCATTTCATTATCATCCTCGTCTACCAAACTGGGCTGGAGTTTTTTCGTGGAAGAGTTCGAAGGTACTACATGGTGCTGTAGCTGCTGTTGTTGGGATTGCAACTGCTGTTGATGAGGGGCGCCATGGTCAATTGTTTGTCGATTGTCAGTTTTCAATTTCTCAGGGGACTTTTGCTTCGCTTTGATTGCTTCAATTTCCTTCATTTCCTCCTGTTATTAATTTTTGACGTTATCTTTTGACCACAATCTTTAAAAGGATTCGCGAAAAAAACAGTATTTATTACCTTGCTCAGTTTGATAGTGCTTTCACTCTTCACCGAGGATGAGGTGTCATCAAGCTCGTCCATTGTGGATTCTACCAGTTCAGTCTCTTTGGATGATGGTTTGAGTAATGGTTTCCCAAAGAAGGCCTCCTGCGTTACAACATGGACACCAAATTAAAGTTATATTGCAAAGAGGTTATATTCATTACTCCAATGTACGAAAGACTATTATATTGCTTCGGGCTAACAAAAAACTGTGAGAGGGGAGCTTAGATGAATAGTGACACATGCAAACACTGCTTACCAACATTAAGCTCAACCAAGAGACTTTTATCTTTGGCCACATGCGAATAATGCAATTGAACAATAATGATAAAGACATATGTCATACCTGTAAGTAGACGGGAAAACTTTCTACCAATTTATTCTTATTAGCTTTTCTTCGTTGAGCTTTTCGCTTCGGCTTTTCTCCTGGTTCTGGTGGATCCAAGCTCAAGTCTTCTTCATCTTTAAACCTTGGTCCCCTAGGTCCCCTAACTACAAAACCACCTATTCCTAACTTTTTCTGTCTCTTTCTTTCCTCCATGTCTGTAATTGCAATGGTAAAAGATTAGTGACTATTTAAAATTATCAATAAGTAAAATCCACCATTTGTTGGTCTTGTAAACGATTGACTACGTACCTTTTTCGGTTAATTCTTCTTCAAACTTTTCCTCTTTGGATTTGTCTTCAACTAAAGGGAAATCATAGATGTTGTGAGAAACGTAAAAATAACTTCGTACAAAACTATCATTCATAAGTTTATAGTGAGTTATACCTGCACCGGATACAACTGACTCGATAACTGCTAGAATACCAGCTTCCATTTCTGATACTGTCCGTTTCGATCTACCGATATTCTTTATTCCCTTTATTCCACCTCGCTTGTGACGAGGAACATACAGATCCACTGTTAAGGATTTTATAAAATTGTTCCCCTCTTCTGACAGATAAACCCCTTCGGAGGCAACCGCTACCCTCAAGAGATCTGTAATGTTAGATTTAGTTTAATATTAGAACAAAAGCCTTAAATTCAAAAGTGGCATAGGTGCGGTATCCAGACCTGGAGATTTTGGCGGGAGTTCGGCTTTGGTAACAACAGGAGGTGGCGGTCGTAAATGCGGAGGTAGAACTTCAACAGGTCTGCACAAAATGCAATTATAATTCTCATCAGCACACTTCTCGGCATCCTCGTCGTCCTTGATGGAGTCGCAACTTGCATGAATCCATCTAAATACGGATATTATCAAAGATTTATTATATCCATCATGTCTTTAAATATGTAGTTGTAATGAAGTTTATTGTCATTACCTATCACACTTGAAACACTTAATTATCATTTCTCCATCAGTATACTCTGATTTACAAACCGGACAAGATGAGTAGGAAGCACATGGACCACACGTGGTGTAATTATTATGCCAAAAACTGTTCCTACCCGGATCGTTTGACCCACAGTACTGACAGACTACGCACCTGCAATTATAGATGAATATAAGCATAATTTGCCTCTCCCAACTGATTGTTTTAAAACAGATGAATATTTTCCAACTGACCATTTGCATTTCCAAGTGCCATGGGGTACACTATCTAATGGAGGATCCATACAATAAATATGAAAAGACACATCGCATTCATCACATAGGAGTAGCCTGGCTTCATCATTTCTCTGCCCACAGCCTTCACACACTGTACAGTCCAAGCATCTCCATCCTTTCTGAAGAATCACTCGGTTAACCTGTTTAAAACAAATTAATTTACATTTTTCTCCTAATGTGTGGTAAAAACGATTTAAGCCTCGACTAATTGTCTCAGACTTACCTTAACATTTACGCAGTAAGGGTGATAACACTGACCGCACTGTGCACAAGCGATTAGCCGACCTTCAAGATCATTTCCAAAAGCTCCGCACATTACACAAACATCCTGCTGCAAAACAAAGTCGTCACGGGATGAACACAATATCATTCTGTTCTCAACCCCAACCGGCTCACCCTCCCCTTCCTTTGGAAAAGTATCCGTCGACGCTCTCTGTTAATCAAAACAAATCCGCCAATCACACAAATCTTGTCAAAATTCAAAACTGCAGTACATTAAGTTTCAAATAAACGCACATGAACACGTCCTCCAGTCAGCATTCTAAGCTTTGGTTTTGGTCCTCGTTTTTTGACAAGTTCACCGACTTTACCGCGCCTACTATTACTATTTGTACTATATTGATGCATCCTATCGTGGCCTTTCCCACGGCCACCTCCTCCTCCAGCTCCACTTCCTCCAGATATGGATTTCCGTTTATGCAGTTTCGCTTCATAATTTAGTAACTTATTATCCTTTGGTGCATGATGTTGAGGGAGTTGATTTGTCACAGGATGCTTTTCATCCCCTGTGCTCGATAATGTACCCTGCTCGAACCAACATAAAATTGGAATAAAAAAACCGTTTAAATTGTTTTCATTTATCAACAAAATGAAGAATGGCGGGAACCGTTTTTCAAATTCGAGTACACACCTTTTCCGACCATACATCGCAGCTGTTTTCTGTACTTTGCAAAAACTCGTGTTCCGGAGAAAATAGTTCTGGACAGGTGGAACCCAGCAAAGAGTTTTCATCCCCGTGCTCGTCTGACGCTCGTTTGGAGGACGATGATAAAAGACGAGGGACTCCTCCAGCAATAGCTGCAGGACCGTGGACTATTTGATTGGTCTTGCATGGCTTACAAATGTACTCGTAGCCAGGGTACAGGTCTTTTCTGTGCTGGTACGTTGACAGATCAGCAGCTGGGTCACAGGTTCCGTGAACGTATCTGTACAAAATGATAACCAGAGTTAATTAAGTATACCTAATTTAATGTTTTTGTTTGTTTGTGTATTGTAGGCCTACTTTCTGCACTTGTGACATTGGAGCATTAGCTTTTGGGCAACGTGGCGATACGCTTTTCCACACATAGGACAGGCCAGTCCTTTATTACGTTGTTGGTAGCATGAGTCACACACTGTAAAATTAGCATGCCACCGGGACGACGGACCAGACCCAGGAGTTCTCGCACCACAGTCGGTACACTGTCTACAGAGCTGGGAAGTAAGACAACAGGACACGTTACTCTTTTTAGTTCAATGGGACGCCTCCAGGTAATTCCGGCTTCTTTAATTATATTTTGTAAGGTTAGTCCCTTCACTCCATTCTTACCTTGCATTTCCAACTGTGCTTTGGTATTGATGATAGCGCAGGTCTGAGGCAAAATATATGATAAGATTTGTCACAGGTGTCACAGGAAAGCTGCTTGCTCTCATCGCCAGGTTGTCTACATGCTTGACAGATTTTACATGCTGGACATTGCCAGCCGGCTCTGATACTGGGATCCAAATTGAGAGCCATACAAGTGCCGTGGTAATGATTTCCACAGTTATTGCACAACACTAGTGCAGAGATTTTCCCAGGTGAGTTGCAAACCGTACAGTTCGCTTTGACCCCAACTAAGGACACTGCTAGATCTAAATGCGATGAACAAAGAACAGTTTTTGAACAGGGGTCCAAAAATGCACCGCTGATTGCTGCACAAGGTAGATGGAACACTGCTCCACAATTCGAAGCTCTGCAAACCACTCCAGCTCCTAAGTTGCCACAATGTAGACACCGCTGGTTGAGGGAGCGAATTGTTTCTACTTCGAGATTTGTAAATGTGATACCATCCTCCTTGAGACTCACGCCATCGCACCAGTTAGCACAACCGTGATGAACGTAAAAGAAACCTAATTCAAAACCAACGTCGATTTATTACTCTGTTTACTAGTACCTATATACAATTTTGCCCTTTATTCAGACTACCTGCTGATGAATCAAACACGCTGTTATAATCAGGCTCCTCCAGATATCCACAAATCTCATCTACTGGCTCGTTCATGCTTTCCAAACTGCTCTGAGAAATGAGTCTTCTGGAACAAATAGTGCTCGTATCAAATTTACGCGACAAAACGTTTACATGTAATGTTTTGGAAATCTTACTTCATCTTTCCCCCGCCTTTTTGTCTCCTACAAGAAAATGTTTTATGTGCCTTTTCATTGTTAACGTCTTTCTCTGTTTTATTCTTTAAGGTTAATCTGGTTGCAACAGCGACAGGGTCGAATCCCTCTGGAATTTCTATTCGGAGCATGTCCCCTTGTCCAAGCATACTCCTCTCACCCAGGTTACAAAACACACACACTTTTCCCGGCCTAGTAGGTATCAAAAAACAGTTGTAATTTACTGGATTCCTAATTAATTTCAGTGATTTCCGAAGTTGCAGAGATAATTTCAGAAGAGGGGTTTACCATTGTTCTGGAAGAAGAGAAAAGTCCTCGTGGAGCTTTTCCAAGGAAGATGCAACGCTACTTGTATCTGACTCAGCGGCATCATCCCCACCACCATTGTTACCACCTCTCGGGGGAGATTCATGATTTATTGCACTCAATTCTCCAATCAGACTAACTCCCAAGTTGGTCCCGCCAGTGGATAATAGCCCATCGCTCTTCTTGCGTCCGGTGATTCCTCGATTTACCGACGGTCCGGCAAGTCCCCTGTCACACATTTCGGATTAACACACACATAAAACAACGTTTTATTCAACTGAACACCTCACTACACCACTGAATCAACAACTGTCATCAACGGCGACATAGACGTAATTAGGTCACTCACTGATAGCAAAAATTAACTTACCCGAATAGTGTTTTATTTTTGTGATTCAATCCAAATTTATGTGCTTTCGCTAGGCCGACGGCGTTGTCTTTTCGTGGCCTGCCAGGTCCCCTCTTAACATACGCAGGTTTCCCACTCCCCGGTTGATGAGGGGGATGAAGCACTAATGAAAGCTCATTGTTCGTCGGTCCAGTAACCCCAGCAGTTGTCGGACCGGGGTCGATGGAATCATCCTGCGCTGTAGTTCCCATTGACTTGAATGGTGATTTTGATTTCTAGCAGGTCTAGAAACTCCAGTTGGAACCTTCCTGGACTCTTCTACTCGTCATATTGTTTAGATTTTTCTTCCTTTTTTATCAAGTTTTGCTGAGATTTTCAACAAAATTTGCTTCTCTCCTTTTTATAACTTTTCAACAACTTTTGAGCTGGATAAATAATTTGTAATAACTTCTCTATCTTAACCACTGTATAGTTATATACAAAACAACAAAGCTTTAACACTTTTTACACACAATTACAAATTTTACCAGTACTCCAGCCAGTGCATTTTTTCTCCCCTTTTTTATTCATTATTGTAGTCAAATCAATTTACCTTTTTTATATGGAGGAAATAGCAGTGTAGATGTAGATACTTATTATGTGCAGCTACTCCAATAGTATTGTAGCATGCAGGGATTTAGTACTGCCAGTTCTTTGCATGTATTTATTATTGTTGTTATTATTTCTCTGTCCATTCCTGCACATCATTTTTCTCCTCGTATACTTTTTTCAACCTCCAATTCCAAAATAAAATACAAGCTGGATTGAATGTGTGATTGAGAGTAGTGCAAAATGTAAATAATCAGTTGTCTTCATTGCTACTGTTAAGAACGGCCAGGATGGCAAGCGCTGTCTTAGTTGTGATACAGCAACCAGGGATTCCGATTAACACAGCAAGTAAATCTTAACAATGTTTACTAGTTAGCAAAGATGTGTGTATACGTGAAAGAAGGGTTAACGTTTTATTTATGTTTTTAGATGTAGGGCTGAATGCAGGGTTGGTGGTGGTACTGCCTTTGCGGATACGTATCCCAGTTGGTCCGTGCAGCCCAACAAAATACATTTCATCCCTATCCAGTACACGCTCGGGCTGGTTATCGAAACGGAGATAGAGGTGGAAAGAGAATAGCGAGAGGAGGATTGTCGAAAAAATGATGCGATGATGGAGACAAGAGTCCGCTCTCTTTCCAAGTTGAAACTTTGAATGTTAGTTCAAATTGAGTCGAGTCCCTTTGAATTCCTCGCTATGCTACGCTCCGCTTTTTTCGCTGTCAGTGTGAAAGCATTTGTGGGAAAATTTGGAAGAAGTGTCTCAGTTCAATTTTCGTTGGGTAAGATGACGCTGCTGCAAGTTGGCTTGGAGTTGGGGGCAACGCTAAAAGCAGCGATGATACTACCAGCTTTGATGTACTTTCCTTTTTTAGACATTGTTAGATGTTTGCTGGGGCTGTTGTATGTTTTTTAATGTAGCCAACCACTGAGAGATTTTTTTGTTTTTGAGAGACCTTGAAAATATGATTTTAGCTGGATTCACTGAAGGTGTGTCAATATACTCCTGTTGTTACTAGGGGTGAGCAGTATCAAAGAACGGTGCGGATTTCATGGAGGGCGTCGTGTCCGAAAACTTTGCCTAGTCACCAAACCGAACGAATATTCATTAAAATGACTGTCCACTTTCAAATCAGATCTATTGGGACCGACTTCCAGGTGTTTTGGAAAAGTCGACACAATGGCGTGCGTAAATTAGTTGGGGCTTTGCTTGCCAATCGAGAGCTTTGACAAGCCATACGACGATTGTTTTGTATGAAATTTAAATAACAAGGCAGGAACTTTGCCTTTTCCCATGCATGATTACATTGGGACAGGTTTGCAGTTTCCATCAAGATACAAGCCTAGCTAAATATATTTAGAACTGAAACATTGTTTACTAATTGAAAATGGGGAATAAAGTATAACGTATCGTAATTGAACAAATTTCTCAATGCGATCTCCTTTATTTTCGACATTATATTTTTGTATACAAATATGACATGGAGGCGTTTTGTTACACTTGTATATATTTTTTATTGTATGTTTTCCAAACTCACGTTTCAGACAGATATACTAGCAAAACTCTAAACCCCTATGAGTAATATAACAAGAAAAATAATAATAAACATATACTTACATGTATAAATAGATTTGTAATAAAAACTGTCCGATCGTCTTGTGGACTGCTAATTGTTTAATCACAACACGATAACATTTCAAATGATTTCCTTCACCAGCACGCATTTCTGATTTTTCTTTAGTAACTTATCCACTGCAAATTGGTACAAAAACACAGTTTCCTACGGTCACTGCTCAATCTTTTTTTCCTGTTAATAAGTAGTATTACTCTTCTAACAACATGACTATTGTCGGTAAATCTTACCTCTCTGCTTGTTTTCTTTTCTACTGATTCTTACTGATTATATTCTGATTTTGGCTATTAACACGACAAAACAATCTGTCACATAAAAACGATACGGACACTGAATTCAGTTGCTTTCACTCTGGCCCACATTCCTCACAAAAGACTAACAAAACGAAATGCAAACAAAAACATTACACAATGAAACATTAAAGCATTCATTTTAGGACAATGGAATATAAAATTCCAAGAATTGCGAAACCTCTACAGCCATACATTACTTTGGTTTGCTAACATTATAATGTCGAGTCTTACGACCTTCATATATATTCATAACTAACCTTAGTAACCTTCATTAAAACAAAATTGAATGCTCAATATTTCATGCTCCGTAACATTTTCATTGCGATGATGATAAACTCTAGCAAAGTACATTTTAAAAAACTCAAACATTTATATTATTTAATTTGTTATGGTAAACCAAAATGCGATTTATGAACTAGTGAAAACTGACATTTCTAAGAGAAAAACAACAATTGAAATCTTTAACGTGCAACATCGGTCTAGCTAATATTTTTATTTCAATCACGAAAGAAAAACTCTACAGCCTTTTTTCAAGTGATTTTGTAAAAGAAATTTACCGAGATAACCATGAAACTATTGTTGATGAATATGCAGTCCATCTAAATCCGACTTAAGTATGCTGATAAAACCTTACAATTATAGTCGTAGATTTGACATTAGATTAGTCGTGGAAAAAGGAAGATTTTTCCTGGATAAAAAAAACAAGTGTCTTTGTTCAGTCGCCCTTCTGTAGGGAAATATTGAATACAAATCATGCTTATACTAAACCCTTGTAAAATGCATATTAAAATAGTTACTTTTGTAAGAAAAACGAGCAGAGGCTCTCGAGGTAAAGGACCAACTTTTCCCTTAAGTTATGTTTACATAGTACGATTTTTGTTGATAGCGCTAGCAATGAAAGATTTAACTGAGATGTGCTCGTTTCCAATTATATGTTCAGCTATAGCTGTTTCTTTCGAAAAATTTTGCTCTTTTGGTACATGTAAAGGATGTAAAAAGATAATTGTGTGTATTAAATTAAAATAGTTTCTGTTTTCCATTCTGCGCCCTGGAAAGGGGATTTCTTTCGCGTAATTGAGTTTTGTGTATCGATTTGATGCGTTCTGTGATTTGTCAATAATACGCTGCAATTCGTTTGCGTGATGCAAAAAGTTACCTTATAAATAGTAGCTGTTTGCTTAACATATTATAAAGAAACATAATAGTTCTCAAAAAGTAATAAATAATGTGTGATTGTTAGTTTCTCTGTGACTTAATAGGTTAGTACAGGAAATATGCATCTAAGCATCCGATTGAATATTGATGTCAAGAGAAAACAAAAAAGCGAAAAGAAATTGTTCCATATCAATTTCCTATTAATCTGGCATTTCAATGGAAACAATGGGCACAACAGGTTTAGAATTAATTTTCGAGACGACTAAGGCAGAGGCTGATTTACTTGTTGAGCCTGCAAATTCAGATCCTCCACCGTCAATATTGTCCCTTCCTGGTGGAGCGACGCCTACTCCGTCTTCGTCATCTTGAACGCTATACGAAATATTACAATACTCTTGGAAACAAGGGCAGACGTCTAGCATAAAGTGGCAAAAGTTTTTTCGGATCCCAAACCACCCTACACACATAATCAAACAATTAATTACATTTTCGTGAGTGAAGAATTCAAATCTTGTATGGCTGAATGCTTACATTTGTTACTTCTCTTATTGCTGAAGGAAGTGAGAATAAGTTGAATGTATGTTAGGCATAATGGAGAAACGACCGCCATATAACTTATATTCATATTTCCATCTAACTTATTTGTCAGCAAAACCTATAATTTGCAAAGTTCAATTATGTTCTTAATATAATTTGCAAAAATTTGCACAACATTTCTTCATTTATTGACGCAATTCATACCTGAAAAATTAAAATGGGTATGACAAGAAAGGTGTACCCAATGGCAGAGCTAGTTGAGCTACGTCGTTGCTCCGCGTTCACCTCTGGGGCCCGGAAAATAATACCCGCAAAGATAATGCTGTAGAGAACACCCACTAGGGAGACACAAAGCAAAATCCACAATGGCACAAAAACCACCTCCCAGTCCCACAAAATAAACTCGTCGAGTCGTAGGGAAAGAAAAATAAACTGAAGAATGTTCACTGAGCAGAATAACTCCAGCTATTATAACAACAAATTTATTACATAATTACTTTGCTAATTTGACATTGAATTATCTACATATTCTGAGATCATGAGTTACTTACGTCAAATGACCTGTCATTTTTGACTGCCCATATACATATAGCTATCGAAATTATCGAGATAAAAATCAACGGTATGAAGACGAGGATCCACAAGTGACGTTGTGATTCAAGGTTATCACAGACCAACAATTCAAACATGAGTAGGAGAAGATGGAGGGCAAGGGTCATCATCATAGCTTTGTACTGTATATAAGCTTCTCCCTCCATTCTGTTTTACAAATAAACACCAATAATTATTTCATCACCCGGTCCCCTCAAATGTTAATAGAATTAAAATTTGTTATTAAAATGTATATAAAAATTTATTAAACCTGTAATGGGGATGGCGCCACCATACTATACTCCCCACAACAGCACCCAAAACAACCATAAACTTCCAGAGCCATATTGGTATGAACACTGCCCAATAACTCCATTGTATCAGTCCGTCCTGCCGAAGTGCGATAAGGATCGTGAAGACGAAGAGACAGCAGTAGACTACAAATTTGCTGCAGTCCATCGAATACAGAATACACATTATATATTTTTTAAACAAAAATATTCTTTCTTTTTCCTACATTTCTTTAGAACTCAGTTCTCTTCCGTTTACACACCATGGTTTACTTTGTTCTTTCCAGAACAATAGAATACTTTTACTGACGATTCAAGCTAACTTTCAAAATTTTTATTACTTATCCAACATCGTTTCCAAGAAAATTTAAGTAGCTTTTCAAGGTTTTCCTTTGTCTCTCCATATAAAGGACAATCCATTAAGGACAATGTTATTTTTCTATAACTGTAGTCAAACTGTTTTTTCCTTCATTTCAACAAATCTTTTCCTACGACTTCCCCTTATGATGAATCATAGTTTGTGTGTTTGTTGAACCAACCTAGGATTAAAGTCTTGGGAGATTCGTTCCACATTCATTCTGTATGAGTATTGTTGACTCCTGGAATTTGCAACCACATAAGGAACAGTCCACCACCTTCATTTTTTACAATCAAAACATTTAACAGTTCCACTCTCCCTTGTCAAGATTTGCTCTTTTGACACAGTCCGCTTTTTCACACCTCATGAACACTTTCCTCTTTTAAAAGTTCTAGCCATTGTCATTATAACTGTGTTGGGTGTACCCTGCTCAATCCTTTCATTTAGGACATTTCACTTTTCGCTCTTATCAGTCTTTTAAAAAATATTTCTGTTTCAAAAGAACTGCCTCTTGTATCACTAGCCTCACTGAATTCCAATACTGATTGTGTGTACAGCCAGATTATTTCTTGTAATCTGCCCTGGAACTGTTCTTCAAAACAGGTCACTCTAGATTTATGGATGACTTGACCTGGTTGAAAACATTTTCACATTGAAGTCGATCTTGTTTCTGTTACAGATTCATCCGATTTAAATGTTAACTTAATAGAAAATTGTTTAGCCAACGGATTTATATTTTGTGTATGGTCGCACATTTTTTTATGTTGCTAATGAAAAAAACAGGGAAAATGTGGTGTACGCACAAGAATCATAACATTATCGTCATTCTTATCATCGCCGTTAATATAAACAACAGCAGGAAGACTAGACAGGTATAGTAGCTGTTTCTTCACACTTTTGCAGCAATACATACACTTGCAGTGAAGACTGCTTTTGCTGGTTCACTCTCCAAAAGTCTGGTTTTACATTTGTCTGCTTCTATTTCACTACCACCACCACTACCACAGATGATAGAAGGTGACATAATGACGACTGAGATCTTGCTATTGCCATAGTTTCTTGAGCATACCTACAACGAAAGCAAACAACTTGAAAACAAGACGACAGCGGAAGCTTCTACTGGCATTTTGACGCCCAATACTCGGAGAATGAAGTGTCTACCGGAAATAGGTCCTACGGCAAAACAAATGCGTCTGAAAATATTCTTACGTTTATTTTCTTATTACATAGAATCATGCTTGCTTGAATTTATCGTGTATAATGGATGGATACACAAATGGGTTTTTGCTTGAAATCATGGCATTTTTGAATGGTTCTTTCATTACGCGTATCGGACAGAGGTTAGATGGAAGTTACTCCAAGAACCATGTGGAGTGAGTATGATATGATATGAGATATTATCCAGGAAAAAACCACAAAAATGAGTGTCTCCAGAGTAAAGAGGAAATTTTTGTATGAAAACTGTCCTGTGTCCCTTATCTTTGCAGCCATAAAAGCGTAGCTTTCATTCCAAGATATGCCAAAAAAGAGAAACGAGAAACCCTTTGAAATGCAAAAGGAAATGGGCAAAGAGCTAAGCTACCTGCTCCGAATTCATTTTCTCAGATTCCCCGTCTGATCCATTTTCATCCCAATTGTACACTGAAAGAAGGAACTGTTCGTTTTTTTTTCATTTCTTTGTGTTCTTTGTAATTTGCATAAAAGGAAAACAAATCCTTAGCAAAGTTGTGATTATAATTGGGATCTGGACGGGTTCGTGTTTCGGCTCGTCGATAAAGTACGTGACGTGGATGGATAGGTAGGTTATTTGTGAACGGTCCTAAAACTTGGGGCATGGGAGTGAGTCTGCATCAGATGGATAGGTGGACCCTGTCACAAATATGACCGAACCCCACTGGACTCCACAGCCGGCGGCCAGTCGACCCCGACAGGAAACGAGCGAGCGACCGGAGGCTGAAAGAGCTGGCAGCCGTCGTTGGGTCGTCTCTGACAGACGGCGGGGACTGTGCTGCTCGGTCCTCTTGGCGGTCAGGGGCCGGCCCATCAGATCATGGAGACTTACTCCCATACCCTCATTTTAGGACCGCTCACAAATAGCCTACCTTTCCATCCACGTCACGTACATTATGGATCATCCCTCTTAAGTCAGTCAAACGAAGTTTGCAAAATGACGTTTTGCATACATTCTTACAAGACATTATGTACCTTTCCTCAAAAATGATCAAAAGATAAATTTTATGGCTCGGCTGGTGAAAAAAAGAGTAGTTTTTGCATAAAAAAAAGAGCATTTTGGTACATTATGTATTGCACACTACTCCCTAATTCCCACTAGTGCAAAGTAAATATTCCTTAGAATCATGTTTATCAAGGAGTTATAAGAAAAATGGAGAACAGCTTCAGGTCTTATTTCATAGCACGTTTTCATACACTTTTCACGTTCCACTCTTCTAAGGGCTTCGCAAACAGAACGTGCTAATATCATGAAAGAAACCGATAGGCTTTCTGGAGCTGTTGTACTAGTAGTAAAGCCTTTGGAAGCAATTCAGCAGATCAATTTGGCATTTTTTTTTGGAATACAGTAATAATATCTCCTTTGCTCTCGTTAAGAAACTCTTTGTTTGGAGCTAACCCTATCTTTAATGCACTTATAGTGCTTGAATAAGTTTTTTTCCTTAAAAAAAACTTACAGCGCAACTGGATTGTTCACAGTATGCCATTATCATCAGCGATGGATGGGGCTCAAATACAAAGCGTTGGAAAAGCGTGAATGAAATGCAAGGTCAAGACGGACACATGAAACCTATGAGGTAGCCAACCAAGTTGCTATAATTGGGTAGTTTCCAACTAATTTGAGGACGCCAACATTAATCTTTGTTGTTACTTGTCAAGCTTGGAACGTATGTACTGATGAAATACTGACGTTTTAGGGATCACAACTCACAACCGATGTATCAATAATGTTTGCGGAAAATTGATTAAGTTTTACCCACTTTCTTTGAACTACTTGAATACAGATGCTCATAATATCATCTTGTCAATACAATACATAATGTGTAATGTATCCGCTATTAGTACATCACAATAAAGAAAAAAACCTACAGCTAGCATTAAATATTTGTCAATTTTTCTTTTACTAAATTCACCGTGACCCTGACCATAAAATATTAGACTAGTGGGCTAACCTAGAGTGTAACCATAAACAAACCAAAAATGATATAATCTCGCTGTTGTGCTCACACAGTCATTTTTCCAGAGTGACTTGTGAAATACACAAACACACTGTCCTGAATGTACACAAGTCCTCCAATCTGGTGTGTAGCACCTAACTGCAGATTGTGAAAAGCCGTAAAACGGTCAATGTTAATGGTCCATGTCTAAAAGCTCTTTTGGAGTCATAAGCATGGGGCAAATAAGCTGGAATATACACAAACTTGCAACTTATAGTTCCAGTGAGAGACCTACCATGGAGTCGTTTATGAGGAAATAATAACTGCATACTACGCCAGATTGAATGTCAGTTAGATTAATTGAGCCAAAATAGACATAACAAAAAAACACCCTTCGTTACATGTTTACATCACGAATTAGCAACCACTTTGCATAGCAAACAAAGAATTACAATTTTATCCAGCAAAAAAACTTCGCAACACATGTGCAGTCTTGAGTCTTGGCATTTAAATGTTTTCTTGTACATGGGGCAAATATTTTGGCAAGGATCAGTTGCAGAACCATTCATGAAAACCATCAATTTGATTGAATGAATGTGTATACATGCAAACCAACTTGGCCCATGAGAGCATGCACGTTTTATCCTTTGATATGATCGCATAACCAAGAAAATATCCAACCAGCTTACCAGTATCGCTTTCATACATTTCTTTTTGCTACACAAAAACTAATAAATATGCGTCTACTCTAAGGTCAGGCTTATATTTTTGTAGCGTTTTTATGAATATGAATGGGAGGACATTGATTACTATCGAATATATAGACCACACATGGAATTTTGTTGAGACGACCCATTCAGAGTCTCTGAGTAGAGCAACATATCATATCGACTATCATGATCACTAATAATGACGAATTACTTTAGACTCAGAGAACAAAATGATAAAATATGAAACACTGTGTGTTGTTGCTGTAGGTTGTTCTGAAAAAAGTGGTCATAAATGAACAAGGGAAGACAGTGACTTTAACATGATTTCTGCCAAGCGGCGGAAATTAGGAGAATTCAGTTTGCAACCAATCAAACATTGCTTATTGGGTGTACTCAAGTGACAATCGCAGCCTATTAAGAGTTTTACAAGCTTGAAGCAATGGCGTCAGTTAACCGGATTAGCAAAGAAGAAATTAGAAATGGATTTATTCCGGAATTTTTGGTGTCCTGAGAGGCTTGATTGTTTAGGAGGAGGAACCAACATGGAATTTCCTGTGTCAAGTTGTATGTGTTCAGAATGTAAGAAAAGCTACCAGCAATACCGACGCCAGTATCCAAATGTGTTCATAATAGTTATACTGTTTACTCTGATTTTGTGTTGCAATAAAGTTACTCTTGTACCTGGAACGAATGCTGTGCTCGCAGAAGGCAACGGTTTTCTCTTCCTACCACCAGCGTTTCGATTTTTGAAATATTGCAAACCAACAGAGTACAAGTGCATCGAACAAAATACTTTAGAACTTTGGTATGACTTGAAAAGGTACAATGTGTGGAAACGAAATTACCCAGAGTCATCCCGAGACTGGACAAACAAGCATCCTCAACTTTCTGACTGGCTGGAGAGCGAGTACAGCAGACTACGAGTTTACTTTGTCGACGAGAATCACTAGATCGAAACATTTACTTTGATTGTTGATATTAAATAAAAGTTGAAGACAATTTTTGAATCTTATAAACCAAATTATTTTGCTACCTTGAAAACAAGACATCCTGCCACCTGAAACTAATTGTTTTATTTGTAAAACTGTTGGGCAATCAGATTCGATACGATTCATACGATTCGGATTTGTTTGGAACAAACCCCCGTGCATACGCAGGTACACAGTTCATGAATGTTTGTTTGGAGTTATAGCACGCAAAGAAAATGCTACGTCCAACGTCGAACGAATGGTGTTGTGGTTCCAGCACATTGAAATGGGAAAGATTGAAATAAGGTTGCCCCGTTCAACAGGTTCCATATTCGATAAATACTTTATAAGCCACGAAAATTACTCGAATCCGAGAAGATGAATTACCCTAATGGCATCATGTTACTATAACCGTTTCATAAACAAAATAGTTTGAGTTTTATTTGACCATAAATACATACAAGCTAATTCATTGTATCAAAAATAAACTGCATAATTATCTAGCATAGGTCAATTGATTAGCACTTTATGACAACTATTGTAAATAGTTACAATACTTTTAGTGAGATACCATGGCATGATTATGGTAAATGCGACTTCGACTAAATCACTCGTTTCGGTTTCAATCCTCAGTCAGACAACGACGTGGCCATCATGCGAGAGCAAAGCACTTGTTCACCTTTCCTGATTTCAGCAAGCTTCTGTTGAACCTGTCGAAACAACATATTAAGTCAAGTTTTTAACGCATTGCACTTCCCAATACAGAAACTGATACTTAAATACATTACCTTCTGTTTTAATTCAGCAATCGACGGTTCCATCACAGTGTAAATGAGCACCTTCATTACGTGGTCGTGAGATTCCTTGTACTCACCCAACTCGTACAACGCTTTGGCACACCTAATTAAAATACTCTAGAGCCTCATTAATATGTTCTAAAGAGGTAGATGAAATCACCAGTGCGTTAGTTATTTACCAGAAATGGGCTTTTCCCTTGAAGGGAGCTGCACTCGGAATATCAATCGCACCCATGGCACACGACAAACATCGTTTGAGTTTATTTCGATAAAAATAAACCTGGGCAAGATTGGTGCAGACTTGGGAACGAATTTTAAAATATTTTTGCTTCTCTACCAGAGACAACGGTTTCATGTCTCCGACCGCTTCCAGAGCATCTGAATAACTACAACAAAATGTACATTTTAGCAACACGGTATGAGAGAAATCGTATGTTCCTTTCACATCTTTTACTTTAAAATTATAATACTCACTACTTGGCCGCAGATTCAAACTCCTTCTTGAGGAAAAATTTATTCCCTTCTGCTTTTATTTCCTCGGTGTAAACAAAAAGGTCTTCAAATGGAAGTCTCTGTCGTTCGATAGTTGACATACAAGCAATTGTCTCATCTCTGTTCATTTCTGTAGCCTCGAATACTTGAATTTGAATCATCAAACGAGAATCTACAAAACCCATAAAGGAATTAAATCGATTATTAAATCCACAGAATCAGATTGCGACAAAACAAGTTATATATCAAAACTCAACCTGGTGGAATTACATCCGTGTCTGTCAATGGGACTCCATTAGCCCCGAACCCGTAATCACTAGTCAGAAGAAATTTTGAAATTTCACCAACTCGCATTGTTTCAAGAGCAATATCCATTCCTTCGAGTAGTTCCTGCGTCCCCACTCGGTAGCGTTTCATACGCCCGGACGAGTACGTACTTTCAATCAGATCATCCATTGACTCAGCACCCATTAGAAAGTGGACCCGTACAATGTTTCCTTTCTTGACTACTTCGCCTGTTCCAGGACGAATGGTCTTATAAAAATGAAGAACAAAAACATTCCATCAATTACTTCGTAAATTACGTGGTACCGCTGTAGTAAATAATCTTTACCAATTTCTTTACTCCCCCATCACCAGTAACATTAGTCATAGAAGGTTCAATCTCAGAGAAGTCTCCAAACATAACCTTAGCAGCCGGGTCCGGGTCATATGTCAAGAAATTCAATTCCATATGATAATAGGTTTTCGGATGAATAATCTTTGGTTCCTCATTTGTCTGCTGCATGTACCCTTCAGAAAACACTTCCTCGTGTGCATTAAAGGTCATCGATTGAGTTTCGCCAGAAACGATTTCACTGCAAAAACCGCCAGCAACTACTATGAGTACTAAATACTAATACGGTCTAATTTTTATCGTTCTAACTACCAAACTTACTTGATGTTAATAGTTTTGGAGAACGGGATTTCCTCCCGAATCTTCGGCAAGCCGACATCAAAATCATCGTCGGAGTCCATCCTTAGTGCACCTTATTCAGACCACATTATAATTAAATTTCAGAATGAATTAATTATGCCTCTTTCCAGTAACACTACGTAATATTCGTTAATTCTCATACCTTAAACACGCAACGTTGACTTAACAACAAATGCAGTTACTGTCACCCAGTAACTATTCAACCAATTAATTAAAATCCTTCCAATTTGGAACCACCAACAACACCTTCGAAGTGACACTGCACGTGAGAGTCGTGAATCCCTTCCGTCGCGTCGTAATTGTTTGTGTTGGTTGACTCGAGTCAAAAGTAAAAGCACGCGCACGTGAGAATGAAATCTCAAAAAAAAACAAATCTAACAAACACGGGTTTTTGTTTTGTTGTTGATCACATCAGATTTCAGAACAGAACATCAGAGGACATCCTTCCCTTCCCGCTTTTTCTCGGGGATAGTGTTTATCACAGAACGAACAAAGTGGTTGACTGAAAGTTCAAAGCTTGTTAGAGATGTAAAAGCTGGCATCTAGTGAGGAAAAAAGTAGCTGTGAATCCAGCGCAATTTTATAAAATTCTTGGCCGGTGAGGTTACAGCAAAGGGGAGCATGCTGTCGTATTAGTTTTACACAGAGAAGAGAGTCCACAGAAAGGATTTTTCAATAAGGAGGTTGAGGAAGCGTGCTTTAGATACATTGAGCTGTTCATTCGGTTACTTGTCGCCTTTACATCAGTATCGACTGCGACTGGGAAAGTAACAGTTTTTTCTTTAATTAAATTTGAAAAAGTAACTGGCTATTTAATTATGGCTGTTGGAAAGAACAAGGGGTTGAGCAAAGGAGGAAAGAAGGGTGTCAAGAAGAAGATGTAAGTTGACTATTTTTTAATTTTATTTAGACATTTCTTTTCAGCAAAAAAGTGAATCATAGTATTTGTATGTATCGCATTGTATGTATAATCAAAGTTTGAATTTAAGTTGTAGTATAGGGAAAGATAAGCACAAGCAGTTAAGTGGAGTTGTTTCGGTGTTTATTATTGTAAGAAATCTGAGTCGTATAAAGTATGAATTTGGATTCGTTAATTAGAATTAATAGATTTCAAAAATTGATCTATAAATGCAGTCGTTTAAGAATCCTAGTATGAATTGTTTAGTTGTGAGAAGATGAGTTAAATTGGTGGTTTAAAGGTGACAGTATCAGTTCTACAGATCATTTCTAATTTATTTCTTGTCAATAAAATGGTTTTAGTAAGGTACCACTTAGTTGTGGAGTGGATTACTTTCCTGTATTTTGTTATTTTTTCGGACTAATAAAGATGACAATTAATATTACAATTATTATTAGTTGTCACTAGAAGTGGTAAGAATCAGCATATGAATGATTCATAATTTACGTTGTTTTCTGGTAATTTTCAGTGTTGATCCCTTCACCCGTAAGGACTGGTACGATGTCAAGGCCCCTTCCATCTTCAAGGTCCGTGATGTTGGTAAAACTCTTGTGAACAGAACTCAGGGAACAAGTAAGTGAATTGTACGGTTTTTGTGTAAATTGGTTTCGTGAGTATACTTTCAATTCGTAACGGTTTTTACCCTTATTTTAGGAATCGCCTCTGAGGGTTTGAAGAACCGTGTCTTTGAAGTTTCCATTGCTGATCTTCAAAACGACAATGACGCTGAGAGGTCCTTCCGTAAGTTCAAGCTGATCGCTGAGGACGTTCAGGGCCGCAACGTGCTCACCAACTTCCACGGTATGACATTGACCACTGACAAACTTAGGTCAATGGTCAAGAAATGGCAAACATTGATTGAAGCCAACATGGATGTGAAGACCACTGACGGATACTTGCTTCGCGTCTTCTGCATTGGCTACACTCAAAAGGACGACAAGTCCAAGAGGAAAACGTGCTATGCTCAGCACACTCAGGTGAAAGCCATTCGCAAGACCATGGTGGATAAAATCAGTAAAGACATCACCCAAAACGATATGAAAGAGGTGGTTAGGAAACTCATTGCTGATTCATACGCCAAGGAAGTTGAAAACGCATGCCGAGGAATCTATCCACTTCACGATGTACACATTCGCAAGGTATGCAATTCATGAAAGTCTCATTTACATGACTGAACTAATAGAAAATCATGTTTATATATTTCATTCTTAATCATCAGGTTAAGGTCCTCAAGAAGCCGCGATTTGACTTATCTAAACTTATGGAAATGCACGGAGATGGAGGTGGCAAGCCAGGATCCGGAGAAGACACCGGTGAGAAGACGGACAAGGCTGATGGATATGAACCACCTGTCCTTGAAACCGTGTAATTATTGTTCCAGATTTTTATCTCCTGGAAAGCGTTTTTCAATAAACTGTTTACTTTTCTGGAAACTTAACATCGTCTCGTGTCGAACTTGACTTCTCATTAACAAAACTACCCAACCAGTGCTTTTATTTGCAGAAGTATTTTTTATTAATAACATAACGTATTTGGCATGAAGACTTGTAATTTCATAGTATCATCAACCACTCACTCGGGAAAACAACTTGTAGCTTCCATAAAATCATATATTTATTATTCTAGTCTAGACATATATTAGAAATTACACAAACAAATTTCGTCATGGGGCATTTCAGATGACACGCAAGCTAAATGTTTAGTTCGATGAAAGCAATTATGTTATTCATTTGACAATCCATTGGTTGCTTCATAGACAATGCACAGAACAAAAATATCAAGGAAACGTTGATAAACACTACTGACGCAGAAAAAAATTATAATTTGACAGTATACATTCATTCCGATCAGTAATTTACAAATGTTGTCCCCTCGTAATAACGTACTGCATTAACTGCATTATAATTGTCGAAGATTTACTTTTGGTTTTCAAGCATATTTAGTTTTGTCAAATGAAGTTAGTTGATTTCTCCTCGGGTGTGGAGTCCGTTGGACTAGTACTGTTTTGTATTTATGGTTTCTTCTTTTGTCTGGGTTTGGTACTCTTTTCCTGTTTGAAGATTGATTTGATGCAAAGGTTTTGTTCCCTCCCACGTCCCTGTTGATGTTTTACGGATGTGTTACTTCCTGGTATCATCACTCCATGAATCCAGTTCAGTAGGTAGCTTACTCAGAGGAGCTTTCCAATCCACCCCAATGTTTCCAACACCAACTCTGCCTGTGTCTGAAATGGATGGATTCAGATGCGCTGATGAAGGGGCTGCTGCCCACGATGATGATGGGTAAAGAATCAATCCTTCCTCGGGTTCATCACTTTCTGCATCTTGGCCAGCTGGGGGTGACGATTTTTTCTTTCTTCCACTGAAAATGATAAAAAATCACAGTTATTTCGAATTCATAATATTCATAATAATGATTATAATTACTTCCTGTTTCCAGCAACATTTCAAGGTGTCACTTCACCCCAATGTACATTCCAAACATAGTCTTTGGTGAACCCACACATGAACATGCACCATATTAATGATGAGTGAGACTTAAGTATTTGATTGATCAAATTATATCATAAGGTTTCAATAGTTGTATTTTTAGCTAACTTATGGTACCTATCTCACTCAAAAGGAGGTATCAATATGAACATCATCATTGATTCTAAGGCGCTAGGAAGTTTTGATTGATAGTTGCATGGTCTCTACTTTTTCGGTAATCTCTACTTTTCCCTTACAAATCCCTTTCGCATGTACCTCACTGTTAACATGTAACAAGCCCCGACTATTTACATTTAGATGATATGGGGTTTCCTTTTGTTTAATTAGTTTTCCCTTCGATTTTTTTCACAGCGGAAGAAGGATTTTTCGTACTCTAGACAAGGGGTCAAGATTCTCTTGAAATTTTGTGTGTAAAAAACTTTTCCCAAGTAGTAATTAGTCATTGCTCTCTAGCAGCCAACACAATGATGTGAACAAAGTATCAACTCAGGACTAGAAACTTTTAAAAATTCGACGAGTAATGCCCAGATAGAGCCATTATGTGGAAAAGAGAAGATTTGAGTTGGCGGGGGATAAAGCTGTCTGACGTTCACAGAGTAGATTGACTTTCAAACGCTTCGCTTGAACTGAATAGCCACGTGGCGGTTACATAGAATAGGCTAGTTACTTAAGACCTACATAATGTTAACTGACAATTTTTGATATAACGATTAGTACTTTAGTACATACATTTTATTAAAGTCGATAATGCCATATGCGGGGAAAACTGATCCTTCTCCATCCCCACTGGGTTGCGACCGAAGAAAGTGATGAGCCCCGTATTTTTGAAGGGCCAGGAGGGTTTCCAATTCTGCAATCCTTTGGTCGGATTGTCTCTTTTGTGTACGCAACCTGTTATTATGAAAGAAACAAAAGATTACTTGAATACATTATTCCACACGAGTTAATCTGGGTGATGTTGGATAATTACGTGTTGACTGGCTTTCCGGTGACTGATGCTAAGGTGACCATCATGAGTATCCAGTAAGCTGCCATACATAGACCCATTATATTCCTGATGGTCTTTAATATGAGGACACAGATAAGTTGTAGCGTAGAAATACTATTAGCCTCCACACAATCTTATTGAAATGCAGAATGGGAATTAGAGCGTATAATGTTCCCAATTATCCGTAAATGAGTTTTATGAATGGTATTCAAACTGCTGGCCGTAACGTTATCTGAAATATAAAATACAATTTAATGACAACCTTTTGGTGCCATGAAAATAGTTTTTTGGAACAACATTAAAATCTGGGAAAATGTATGAAGGAAGAATTACAATATTAAAACTATTTTTCCTCCTGTTTTGTGCACATGTCCTTGTAACGTCTACGCCACAATGTAGTGGTCAGGTTACACTCAAATTTTGATTTTTCTCCATTTATAACCTTTAGTACTTGTACCTAGTGTAAATAAAACGATTAAGCAAGCCAATGTATCGTCATGTGGTCAAAGTATCAATACTTGATATTGATACTGCAAAGATTTAGGCTTGAACTTGGAACATATTAGAAAACGGTACCGCTAGTATGAACAATATAAAAGGACAACTTACAAATTACTAATTTTTTACGTCAATATACTGCGTGAGCTACGCTACGCTACCTATCAGGGCTGCGGTAAGTGAAAAGCTATAAACTTCCGTATCTGAAATTTAACCGTTCCGTTTTTCAGAGTTAGCATAATATTAATATTGACTACTGAGTTTAAATGCGGACTTCACAAGATACTAGAAAAAATAAATGCATTCACTTTTACGCTGCTGCTGATTGTATATAGTTGCTATAATTTGAGATTGAAGAATATTGCTTGCGCTAGTTAAACTCTGGGTTTTGAATACTGGCTACTAGGAAAGCTTGACGTGGAAGGCTCGACTGTGGTTTTGTTGGAAACAATCCACAATCGAGAATTATATGAAAAAGAGTTCAAACCTCAAATTTCTTTCAACATTTCTCCAAGCAACGTTTTAAGCTATTTTCCTGTTTGCTCTGTAAATTATATTGCAAAGATTCCTTTAACGAGAATTCTTTCCAACTGCCGCATGCCGTTTCCACGATGGACTATCGAGGTCTTGAAGATACGCAAACTAGTTCATTCATCGTTCTAATAGAAAATAGTTTGTAAACCAAAATTTAGCAACAACGTTCTAATAGGAGACAGAAGGAGTGTGAGAAAAGATTGTATCCAGTTGCCCCGTTTCCTATACAATCTATATGTACAGTTTAGGAAAGGATCCAATTGTGTTTCCAGTTTCCACTATTGAGCTATTGACTATTACTTGTATTCTATAGTTTTCACTGAAATGTGCCATGCTTGAATATGCATTCCTTAACGAAGCACTGAATAACGATGAAACGCGATGCATCAGCTATAACGCGAGCAACAGGTAGTGGATATTTTTATTTTTACCGGCTAGACAACCTGTAAAGTGATATGATATTACACCGATCATCAATCATCTCATCTCACAATGCTTTCCATGGATTATGAGTCTGAGTAAATCTTATTAAAGTAGAAGTGTGCAAAATATTGTGTTTAAACCAACTCTAACGAAGTTGATCCGAGAAAAGTTACAGTTACAACTGTAGCAAACTTTCATGTAGATGAAACGCAGTCATTTAATCATGATAAATAATAATAACTATTTGCGGCTTGGTGCAACCACGTCTAGTAGTGCACATACGGTTTAGGGATATTTTTAAGACAGCCAAATCAACCAGCAGAATATCAATCATGTAAATTTTCAGCAATATCGCTTCATTTTCCTCATAATCTTCGTAACAGCGAGAACTTTCCTTCAACTTGACCTTCGCCGTAGGTATTTGTTTTTAGACATGGGACAGGTAAATAATAAAAGTATCTTCAACCTTCTTGTTAATTTCAGGTTTCAGTACATAAAAAATGTTTCTGGGCTTCGAATTTTATGCAGATCGTGTTTGTTACATTATTTCTAAACCACATAGTTCTAGGGCGATTACAACAGGAGATACTGCACTTTTCATTGCAAAGTTATGACTAGTGGAAATTCGCACGTACTCTATTTGTATAACTCTACTTGTTAGTGCACAGTTTTGTTAGAAGACTGAAACGTAGGGCTATGTTATTGCTTTCGGCTACAACCAACATATTAAAATATGCATGAATAATATGGATAAACAAAGACAGTTTGTTGTAACTACTAAGCATCACTCCACGCCCACTGGACTCATAGGCAACTTTTTCATTGCTTAATTATTATACAATGAACACCACTACGGTGTTTCATGCTTGGATTAACACTTATGAGTGTTAATTATCGATCAAAACTTTAGTTACAGGTAGGAAAATTTGGTGTTAATTAGTAGCTGATTGCATATTGAGTATTGAGTGAGATGTGATAGATTTTCTTAAGACATAGAATCAACACGACAAACGTTGTTACCTGGAGTCAAGAAACACATGGATCACATTTTACCCAAAAGTTCATCCAGTTGGATGACCGAACAATTAAGCCCACTCAGTTCCAATTTTATGTGCGGATACATGGAAATGACGTTCATAAAGTGGGAAAGTTAATAGCTCGCATGTAATACTCATTTTTATGTAGACTGGAAAGAGGCATACCTCAAGATTTATTCAAGTTTTGGTTGACAGGTATTTCGCATGTTCCCAGATTCCCCATGCAAAGACCTTTATTGCATTTCACATGACAGATTTTATTAGGCATTTTCAACTATCCTTTTATTAGACTGGCTAAAAGAGGACGATGAAAATCGTAATCGGGTCACCCTTGTAATGTGAAAGCTCTTCCAGTCGTGAGCCATCAAACTCCAGTGTTTAATGGATATTTATCCGGAGGTAGTGAGACTGTCTATGTCGAGGAAAATGGTGTTAAAGATCCATACAATAAAATACGAAAAGTATCTGGGAAAGGACTAACCAAAGACGCATCAAGGAATCATAAACAGTGGCTGGAGCCAGAGTTTATACGCACTGAAATAAAAAGGGTGAATCACTGTAAGCGATAAACAGGTTGCAAAGTTAAAAGTAGTATGCTAAAAACTCAAATTCAAAGCTGCTCGTGTAGCCGGATGCTCGTAAGGTCACTTCTAAAATCATTTTCCCTCATCCGTGATACATAAATGCCATTCTAAGCTGACGAAAGATGTGGTCTGACAGACAGATTTGCTGCTTTAACACGACATCCTTATCCTTTGTTTCTCAAACAAACGCTGATCTGACACTATGAACTTATTTTCAGGGATTAAAACCATTTTATTTTTTGTGCTTTATGCAAAATTCTTTTACGTGAATTGTTGTTGTCCTATTGAATCAATACATCCGAAATGCGGAAAGGTGTGTTCGGGTGTTGTAGTGGGAGTCAAGAGCTCTAAATAATATAAAATATCCTTTTGATCAGATTGAGGGTTAGTTTGAAGAGTGAACCTCAGAAGTAGCGCTTGTATAAACAAACAGACTGAGGACATTCGAAACCGCCCATACAGAATCTTTTTCTTGTTACAGAAGTGAAAGCTGGGTTTCTTCTGAATTTGCTGTTTGATTTGGTTGACACTGGGATTACAATTGTTGTGCGTTCAGTTTGAAAGGTGAATTTCGAAGTATTTCTTTCAATACGCACAGTTGTTAACAGTGACAAAACATGTCCACTGGATGTGTACCACGATTTGTCTAGTCACGTTCCAGTGAAAGTATTCATGCAGATGAAGCCCACGCTGAGTTTCCCCTTGGGCATCTCATGACATATTAAACTACTCTAATGACCCTAATTTAATATAATATTTTTTCTTTGAGAAGCCAAAAATACCAGTTTTACTATGTAATGTGGTATGATGGTACATATGCAAACGTACGGCCAAATGTAATTCACTCCGGAGAGATATGTTTTTGTGCTCTTAAAATATTTATAACAAAATGTTTTATGAAGTTTCTCGGTTGATTACCTAGTGCAGAACAACACTAAAATTTAGATTAGGGAATGCAGCAGAAGACGAAGTACATTGAGATATATCCTGAATCCTAGTATAATACTCGTTGCATATGAAAGCGATTTACATGACATGATAATACTGCATTTATATAAATCGTATGATTCTTTGCCGTTTTCTACAATTCTAAGAAGTTCCGAAACGTCAACGAAGACCCCACAGATATAAATATGTCGCTGAAAGTTGATAACAAGGAAACAAACGGTTCAAGGAAGTCGTCTGAATGTTGAATTCTCATCTAAAGAAAACGATTTCATTCTTTTTGAATTTGCAATTTTATTGGAGAGCTTGGGAAACTCGATTTTCTCTTGTTTTCTCCTGTTCTGTTTCCAAGAATCTTTATGAATAGGTACCCTTGAGGTGGAAAAATGGTAGGTTAATCGATACACCTTCAAAGGAGCAGATGGAAACTGTTATTTGTTGTAATTGAGAAAATAGAATGAGAAAGTGAAGAAAGAGGCTGTACAAACAAAGCCAAAGTTATGTTAATATATTAATCGTTTGCAAATAGAGTTAGCTAACCTTATAAGGATTTAGTAACCACAGCGGTACTTGACACGTTACATAAAAACACAAGAAAACATATACATGTACATAGGTACGCATCCCATATAAAAACAAATTACATACCTATTGTGTCAAATTGTAATTTGAATAGACCTAGTTAGTCGTAGCCAGATGTAAAAATCAATGAAGGAACCTTTACAGTTATAAAGCATGTATGTATATTATTGTATATAGTAAGTTGAGTAAAAGTACCATGTGTGTTTTCTTGTAACTACTTACTTTGTATATATTTCTATTGCTGTCCTTTAGTGGAGTGGAGCGTTACTTGAAGTAAAAGTAAATGTTATTTTTATGTTATGTAAGTTGAGATGGTGCTAACTGATAGTAATGTTTCAAACATGTGCAACGAGACAAAGAAAATATTCAAGTAAACTCGTGGCAAACAGATCGAAAAATACACGTGCATTGCGAAATTCATTACTAACAGAAGTACAAATGTTTTCATTCCTTTGATATTTTGATTCGCGTGAAAAATTTGATACACCACAAAAAGACTTGTGTTCATAGGGAAAACAGTTGCAATTGTCAAGTGCGAAACTGCTACTGTACTATACTTCAATTGACTTCTGTTCTTTTGGGCTGATGATCCAACGAAATGTTAGGTTATAATTATGGGATTGGTTTATGCTATTGTGGATTTTGCATTTGTTTCTCTGCTGACTGACGAAGTTAAGAGCACTTGGAGAAGAGATGGCTTGATAAGTATGTTAAATTACAATCACAGTTTAATTTTACTCAAAGCAAGTATATAATCGCCCTCATGGGTGACTTCATAGCCCTGGTGTGGAATTTCATACGCCTTCCAACTTTTCATACGTTTTATTTGTTTGTTAATAACTGTTAGCGTAAAAGGTCATGTCCAACCAACCACCCAACTATTAGAATGACTTTAATGCTGCAAAACATTTCAATCTAATACATGTCTTACATCTGTATACAACCGTGGGTATTGTCAGGTCATCACTCATCCCACATGCCGTTTTGTACCAAATAGATATGCATAAGATTCCACAGAGCTTTGTTGAAACGACAGAAAAAGTTTTGGCATCTAAGTAATACATCCTCTCAAGTCCTTAACAACAACTCAAATTCATTTTTTGAGAATTGCCTCACGATAAGTATGCGAATATTGCATTCTTACGAAGAAACGGACGGTTATCTGGCGTGTTTCCATTTCTTGTTCTTATACTATGCGTATTTCTAGTTGCCAATGGCTTTAGTTATGCATGATTCAAGATTTTATACAAGTTAATTGTGCACTTGTTTTGTTGACCATGGTCGCTTTGGGAACCCACATAAATGTAAATGCTTCCGTTTAGCATCCTCTTATGCACGATATGGTTATATCATCCATTTTTTTCATTAATAATTAATTTCTTGTGATAATAGTTGCCTACTTATTAGATAAGATTTTATACTTTCTCTATCACACGCGAAGGAATAATGTCCAAAAACTACTCTCAGAACCGCTATTGGCAAATATTATTCAGAGAAACGAAGACATGGTTTGAGCTTTCATTGTAATACGTATACGCCGGGAGAACTGCGCCAAATTAAACGATATTAAAAAAATGGTCGTACTACGCCCGATTGTTTTTGTGAAAATACATAAGTACATCGAATTTTTACACGAGCCATCGTTAAACTTATCCTTTTATCTTGTCCATGTACAAATTTGACAAAACGTTCGATATAATGCAGCGTGTCAGCAATTTTACCAGCATAAAAAATTCAAGAGAAAAAAAAAATGCGATATGCATTCCGAACATGGTATGAATCCGAATGAAGTACCCAATTAGTTTTGAATCAGGCCTGTGAATATCCGTTATGCCAGTCAGAATCGTGATTAAATTACACATACTTTAATGAATTTTTAATGAGTTTTAAATGAATTTTGAATTGGGTTGAATTTCAATGAAATTAATGCAGCGCGTGTACTTAAGTCGTGTATATATTTAAATTGGATTTTGTGAAGACAACTTAATGTCAATTAGCACATTATGCTCCATCTCCCAGTTTCTTCTAAACTCGTCAAATTTGATGTATTTCTTATACACCAAAACACATGACCAGAACTGAACGAAAATGTTAAATTAAAATGTTAAGGAAACAACTTACATCGTTATGACAGTGAAGATCACTTGAAGAAAACGTCTGTTGAGTTTGAGTATCTGCAACCGTTGTGTATTTCGCACTGAATACAAGCAACAAAGTGTTTTTTTTTTTTAGTTTTTGAACTGGACAATCTAATTGTGGTATATTTTCTGTGGAAAATCGTTCAACTTATTGAGAGTTTTTTTCTTTGAGTCTAAATATAAGTTCGATTTTACGACGCACTTCGACAAATATATTTTTAGCCGATGAGCATTGAACGACAATTCAATATTTTATTGGATGATGGATTTTTCTGCCTTCTACACTAGAGTCGATAGGTCATACTGGACTCCCTCTTCAAAGCGTTTTTTATACAAAAAAGTTTAGAATGATGTGTTTTCGGGTGAAAGCTTACATTATCAGCTTTCTCTTTCACGCATAAAAAGAACAAAACGCATTTAGAAACTATTCGCTTAAAATTTTTGTTTCAAATTTCAATATATTCTATATATCTGAGACCTATGTGGTATACTCAAAGCAAGTATGTTGCCAACTGCACAGATATATGTATTTATTTCGACTAAATCCTTTGAAATTACAGGGCTCTTTAAACAAATCTTTGATCCTCCTATTGGTCGATTAAATTACAAATAAATCAAGTTATTGTTGCGAGTTTCAAGCGTAGAAAAAAAACAATGAAAAACTGGTAATGACTATGATCAAGGTAGAAAATGAAGGTTGCTTGATATTCTAGAAGATGAAGCAGACAGTGAAATGCAAGACGTGATTTTGGCTGGGACAACTTGAGACTTTCTCTTGGTTTACAACCTGGCTCCGGAGTGCTACAGGTAGACGATTCCACCACCACCAAACGCGCAAGCAGCCACTTCCCAACTGAAACGTAGAGAAATGGTAACTGACAAGTGGAACGCTCAAGTGGGGGATCTTTATTGACTGACTGACGAACAAGGAGCGAGGTGAGACAGCAAACTGGTAGAAATAAAGTTTACAGGATTTTGGAGAAAGTCCGCTGGTTCCACACAATGAAAATACTAGGAACAAGTATTATTCATGCGGTGGTAACTGCCTGGAAAAATCGTGGGCGCTTTCACCTATTTCACAAGGGACGCAGTGCCATTCATTCACGCAAAGGAAGCAACTCGGAAAGTTAGTGGGGAACTTGGAAAGGAAAGTTAACGGATTTGTTAACTTCCCATGCGTATGAATTACTCATGACCTTAAGTAACACAACTTTTAAACTTGACTATGAAATTATCTTCGTTGTTTTAACTCATCATTGTTACCAACAGTATGGATTATCATGACTTCCACTTACAGTTGTGTTTCAGTAATCAATTTCCTAAACTTTAAATATTGTATCATATAAATTAACTGAAGGGTTTCCGTGTGAAGACTTAAAAAGCCGAAGTTTAGCAAGAAAATGATGAAATGCTTTTATGAAAATGGTTTGTGACCCGTTCAAATAGTTTAAGTTGATAAATATTTTAAAGTAGTAGACACAAAGATGAACATGTTTGAAGCTATTGATTATATTTACAGTTCAGGTTTGTCGGAGTCGCCCACAATCTTTTTCGTTAAAAAAATGTATTTTAAGGTTAGCTTGCAATGTGATTTGAAGAAATGACAAGGTTTCTTTTCAACAAATTCTGTTTTTCAAGAAGTCATACCTTGTAAGAAAATGTTATTTTCTTGGCAAAATTACGGAAAAATGGATTTCTTTGAAGAATAACAGGTTCTTTGGTTGGCTGGTTGGTCCATATATGGAGAACAACGCGAAGATAGAAAATAAACAAGAGACACAAAAATGTTTGATATAATAACAACTAGAATTCACGTTTTAAAAAATGTTTTAAATACGAAGACAAAATTAAAAAAAGAGTCAAGTATCTATTACTTTAAATATTTAAGTAACATCTTCCAGAATACGCCAAAAGCTGCATAACTCCAGAAACGGAAATATTTCTTTTAAAACCAATCAGTACTTATAAATTTGTTCATTAATCCAATTTACGTAGTTGGGAACATTGACGTAGCCACCCGGTATACCATAGTCTCCACATCCTACGCCAAAGGCAACTAATCCAGCAACTGTCCACATTCCACCCTTTCCTGCCTCACATACTAACGGAGCGCCCCCGTCACCAGTACAAGCATCTTTCCCTTCCTCTCCTCCAGCACAGAGAAAGCTGTGCCTGTTCAGTTCAAAGTACTTGCCTAACCGTGTGGAACGCAACCGTTTCTCACACTCATTGCTATCCATTATGGGTAAATCAACTTCCCTCAAGATATAAGAGTGTTTGCCACCCTCGAAGGCATCCTTTCCAAATCCTGCTGTCCAGCAACGTTGACCTGTGTACTGATAGCCTTGTTGTGGGAGACACACAGCTCTTATGTGTGGATAGCTCTTTGTATCCACTGGCTCTGCCAAACGAACAAGGGCAATGTCATTTTGTAGATTGGCTGGATTGAACCCTGGGTGAATAAGGACATTGTCAATGGCTATCTCTACGTTCTTGTACGGCTCACTGTCTTCCTTTGCGTTCCATTCGCCAAAACGGACCTTCATGGCAGAACCGGGCCTATAGGAAAAATGCAAAATGAAAATTATGAGTGACAAAAATTATTATGAAAAATGTACATGGACATGCCATTTCATAAATGGAAAGCTGTCTACTGCTCGTAAATGCTTTCGTTTAGAACTTACTGCCAGGATTTTATTTTATGAGCTGCTGTCAATACGTAGTTGGGGGAAATAAGAGCCCCAGCACCCACATAATTATTGCTCTTTCCGAGGACAACAGCCATCCAGGGATATGCTCCAAATTGAGCCTGGAAACAGGACATTGTCAAAATATTTAAATGTCTGTAAAGTTTTACAACACTTGTTGTTTAATGGATTCCCGTCTACCTCGCCATAATCTAACGACCTGCCAGGAACTTGAATGAAGTTTCGTGATCCGCATGTACCGAAACCTCCCGATTCTACTTGGCCATTGTTGATCGGATACTCTGGCTTTTCAATTACAGGACTAGATGACTGACCGAAGTCACAACAAAAGACATTGTTGTTTAAACATTGCACGCCACCCGGTTTTGGAGGCCTATTCACAATACGTAAATCAAGTAGACCTGCTCCATCAGTGTTTGGAGCAGAGACACTGTCACCACCATAGCCCTGATCGCCTTGGTTATCTTGGACAGGCAGGTTTCCGCCGTGAAGACCATCCCCACTATTGCTACCTCCGATGACTGGAATTTGTCCACCCTGATCGGCTCCTAATCCGTATAATCCGCTTCCTCCACTAATTGGAACATTTTCTCCATGTTGCCCGGAATCGCCAGAGTATGGAGGAACGTTTGAGCCTTGGTGTCCTTCGACAGCGTATGGAGGAATTTGCCCTTCTTGCTGTCCATTTCCGATATTTGGTGGCACATTGCCTCCGTTGTTGTAAGACGGGCATTGTTCAATTGGGACACATTGACACTGGTTCGGGCTAACTAAGTTACCTCCATGGATACCTCCTTCAGACTGGACTTCATATCCAGTGGCAGGAGGAGGTGGAGGCGGGGCACCACCAGTTGGTAGATAGTCCTGGGGAGGAATATTTATGGGAGCTGGTCCAGCTTGTCCTCCACTATCATAACCAGGCACAGGGGACAAACCTAATATAAAGGTCGTTTTATGTAATGAATCATGAATTGGATAACAATGAAGGAAGGAAGGAATGAACGCGTTCCTTACCAAGTTGTGTTGCCAAAAGCCCGAGTCTGGGCTCTGTAGTATTCTTTGCTCCTACATTAACTATCTTCGTCTGACAGAAGCAAACGGTCGAGCAAATCGTGATTGTGGTCACACAAATCAACAGGATCTCACAAAGCTTCCTCATTGTTTAGTTTCTAAATCTCAAAAATGCATTTTTCAATTAGCACAGTGAGACAAATCAAAAAGTTCGGACTGAATTCTGAACGACAAAGGATCACCTCTGATTATCTTTTTAAATCCTTCATTTTTCAAGTCTTTATCGGTTTATTTCCATGTCTACATGGATTTCAAATCATTTGTATTTCTAGTGTACATGATTGTATAGCTACAGTTCTAATGTTTCTTTCGTGTATAATCTTTTCCTGATTCTTGTATCGTTGTTCTTAACATAATCCATGGCCAGATATGAGTAGGTTACGCAACAGCGTCAATTTTAGAACTTGCATGCGCTTTATACCATATACTGTCGGAGTTAAATTTTTAAATAGTACATACTACTCGTTTATACGAACGTTGACATTTAATCTCGAACATATGCTGGCCTTGCTTTGACCTTGACGTAAGCATGTATCCCTTTATTACAAACGATTTCGTTTTAAATCAGTAAATTTAGAAACTACTAATACTAATTGTCAAGTTTTAAACACCGTTTGCGAAAAGTGCATTGCTAGAGACAAACGACAGAGAGATGAAAGAAATACATATTTTTGGGGCAAAATAAGACATGCTGTACGAGCCAACGCTAAAATGACAAACTTCATGCGTAGATTCGCAATAGGCTACAAAAGACAAAATAATTTATAGTTTTAGAAAATGGCAAGAAATCATTTGCAAATCTTCAGCAAATTGCTACATCAAATATGAAAGACGTTTCTGAAATTTTTCTAGAGAATTCCTATCAAAGTATGGGCTCTTTCATAGCTTCGCCAAATTGCCGAAGCTATCCTGCTTTTTCTATTACAGAACAGGAAAGTCTTCCACAGGTGTATTACCACTGGACGACTGGATATATAGCGATGAGATGAACAGAGGTGTATTTGTAAAGATGCACCCATGAGACAGCAACTATTTCAGCACATCGCAAATATGCGTTGTTTTCAAATGTATCCTGGACGGATTGCACTTTTCAGAGAAGCCATCATAGACAATGCTTTGGAAAACATTTTGAGCAATCATTGAACTAAACCATGAGATTCGACTGGTCATGGACTTTCCTGAAAAAATCATGGTGATATTTTTATTACGCGTCATGCCCATAAGAAACTATCTCTAGATCTTCCAAATTGTGTCTTAAGCCATTTTATTGAAGTGTTAATGAATGAACTTAATTGAAAACTAAGAGATGCAATGTTTCTAAATTAATATTTGCTACCTTCGCTGGAAAGCTCTCCAGGTATCCAAGTTTAGACGGTGCTGGTGGAAGTATCATAAATCACAAGATTGCACCAAATGCACGGTGGCTCGTCACCAATCGCAATTTTGAAAAGACCTTTGAAATGGTTGAAACACTGGAGTCACCAATAATTTTTGTACGCTTGCGTGACTTCAGAAAGTAAAACTGATGATGGAATATGAACAAGCAACAAATTTATATGGATACAGACAGCGTCTCGATGTTAATCTCCAACATAATACGATCTATACCGAAAATTTTATTATCCCGAAAGTTTTGTCCTCATATCATCTTCAATCTTGCTGTGTGGTCATCATGGCAGATGTTGAATGGCAGAACAAAAGGATGGACAAAAAAAATATTTTCATTTTTTGTTGCGAATTTTTATTCTTTATTATTTTTAGGACGACGCACCTAGCATCTTCAGGTAGTTACGAGCATTTAGACATTTCAGAATGCATACCAAACTCGGTTTTCGTCCATCATTTCATAATGCAAGTACATTTGCGAGAGACGGAATATGACGTAGATAGTTATTAATGACGAAGACTTCTTAGAACCAGTGTTTCGGTCATCACACGAACATTATCAGTCCATCTCTGCTTGTTTGATTTGATTATGGCATGAAATATGAGAATCTTCGCCCTCTGGACAAACGCCGTCAGCACCTACGTTTAACTTGAAATGCTCCATCGTTTTGTATTGGGGAAATTTTATTTTATCAACAATGAAATATATCCTGGCAGGATTTTATGCAATTTACGACATTATAGCATTACAATTGAATGCCCTTGAAATTTGTACAACCGTTTTTGTCATTAAGTGAGGATTTTCTAATATCCAGAACTAGTGCCTGCTGCGTATGCATCTAGACTAAGAACCATAGAAGGTGTGATGACCAGCGTGATGTTTAGATGAGTTCATAATTAATTACCCCAGCCAGGGTTTTTGGAAGGGTTGCAACTCAAAGAATGTTGGTTTGTTCTGTAGATAATTTATTCGTGTTGTAAATAATGCAATTGACACTAAAATTTTAAATAAGTGCCTACCTATCAATACAATATTAACAAAACATTTTATGCTGTAAATTACAATCATAAACTTGTAGTTATTGAACGAGCTCCGCTTACTCTATTTGTTGACAACAGTTGATTTTTTTTTTGTCGTGCTATTGACATAAAATAACAACAATTCGCCCTCTGGGTCATACTTTTTTATGAAACCAGTAACTCAGAAGGCTTAGATTAAAATAACGCCTATATTTTTTTCGTATGAAATGCATTGAAACTTCGCAATGCAAACTATAGTGCCTAATTACGGGCCTAATATTTCTACCAAGTATCTACGTTTCCTAACATCTAGTTGAATCCAAATACATCCGCCTCTTGCCCTGGACTCTCTGAAAATAATAAAATAGTTTCGGTTCTTCTTGAAAAAGAGCTATTAACGAATAACTTCACGTACGTGTTATGTTTTCTGCAATCTATAACAGCGCTCTAAGGTTTATCATAAGACCAATCTACGTTATCACAATGCATAACATCGGCAGCAGAATGATCATCATCGAAACTGCACATTGGCATTAAACTAATTGGTGGTACCGTGTTGGCAATAATCAAGTAGTGCCTTGCATAGTTAAAGGCTGAAGGACATTATTGCTAAGGTCATTTGGTTGTGAATTGATTATAGGCAATTGTGCAAAATATTCACCAATCATGCAATGCGGCAATTTCGGATATAACACAAAGTCAAGTTCCCCTATGTTACGGCGTACCATTTGCATATATTGGTTTGGTTTGAAGTTGCATAAACTTAATGTAATAAACATGTTCAGTTCAATTCCTGGTAACGAGCCAGCGTTAGCTTTCGAGCCTTTGTTTGAGGGTCGAGTTTATCATCAATAGGTTCTGCGCCACGTATCCCTAAACCGTGTTTTCCAGATCTACGCTCGGCCTGCGATTTCAAATAATTAGCTTACATTTGGTGTTTCTATTCTAAATTTTGTTTAGCAGTTTGAGTTTGACTATCTCTTTAGTAAAGCTTACCATTATTATGTCTACTCTTCCTTGGTTATCTCTTCCCAGTCCTTGCCCTTCATGCCATCCCATTTTCTGGAGCATCCTGTTTCCTATATTGTCATCCCTTATGCCATCTTTCGTCGGTTCTTCAACGTAAGAAGTTGTAAGATCCTTCTTTGCTTGCAAGTACAAATCCTGTATTTTGTAAAATCGAAAAAGTGTTAGCATCCAAGATGAATGAAGTGGTGCCATTTAGTTTTAAATAAAATTACTGTCGAACATCGTTTTACCTTAAGTGTATTCTTTCCCACGTCCTTATCAAAACCAAATCGATCCCGTCTCTCTTTCGCTCTGTCTCTGTACGAAGACGATCCTGGAGCACCATCCGAACTATTTCGAAGCGCTTCTAAATTCTTCTTGTGTAAATCAGACATTTTGATGTGCCTATGGAAAGCCGACAAATATTGAAACATTCAATAAACAATTGTAATGGCAAATATTCCTCATAGTCATATCTATACTCCTAAAACTCACTTTTGCAGCACTTCCATGCTTGCAAATCTCCTTTTGCAAAGCAAACAGGCCAATTTACTCTCATCGACTAGGCTTGCTTCGTTACTGGACGAATTGAACTCAACTTTGTCTTCCTCACTTCCACTATCATAATCTGAATTTGTTTGACGGATGTTTTCCACGATCGCCGTCTAAAACAGAACTCCATATCTTACTGTAACATACTGCATTGAGGTACATTTCAAACTGGTCATAATATCATGATAAATCTCTTACCGCTGGTTGATACGTCGTTAAGTTCTCAGCTGCTGTGTAGACATACTCTTGATCAAGAATATTTCTACCACTCTGTACAGCGGTAGAGGACGATGCAGACATATAACTTGACGAACCGGACGCCAATCCACTTGGCATTGTAGATGACGACATTGCTATGCTTGCTTGTATAGGTACTTGTCTGATCGCATCTTTCTTCTGATTTAAAGTCTTTGCCCATTTTTCCATTTCCTAAAAAAAGTATTGAAGAATTCACATCACTTATTTTTTTCATAAAATTGTTAATTGCTGTATATTGCACTATATTATTATTGTAAGTTCATCTGAAATTACTTGCCTTAGCTATTCTTTTCGCTACTTTAACTTTATCGGACTTCTCTGATTTCTTGCCTTTTCGCCGACCACCATCTCCATTCAGGATATCTGCCTTTTCCGAGCAATCTCCGTCTGAATTACCCGACACAGCAACGTACTTTTTGTCTTCAGGACTCCAATGTAGAAACTGTTGTTTCTCGGCGTCGTAAAAGTACTGCGTGTTGGAATCATAGTACAAGCCAGACGCCGGATCAAAATAATATCCACTGGTCTCATCATACTGATACCGACTCGTGTCCGGAACACCTAGAAACCACGGAATAAATATATTACATATTGATAACGGACTACCAACAAAACTGTGTTTTACAGCACTGCCAATTTCCATACCTGATTGTGTTCCAGTATCTTGATTGTCGGCCCAGCCAAGAGATGAATGCGAACCCTATACAATTAAAAATTATAACCGTGTGAATTGGTATGGAAAGTAGAAGTTGTTGCATGAAACATGAGGAGGAGATTTTCGCAGTGAAAACTGCATTTCGTACTGAAGCCGCTACCACAGGATGGCTGGGTTGATGTGACTGATGATGGTGTTGTTGAGTATGCTGTGAGGAGGATGTGCTAGGACCAGCCTTCAACACAGCAGCATCCTGTGAGGATCCTTTGGCTACCTATAATACACACATGAAAACATTAAAATATATTAAATCTGAAGTATTTACGAAAATTGGGATAGTTTACCTCTTGTTGATAATATTGTCGATAGTAGTCAAGGTACGATGCATAATCTTCGGGGGTCTTCGCATACAGTTGCGCGCAATACTGAGCCATCTTCTCTATATCCGCCTGTATGTTATTCAATTAGTTAATGAATTCCTTAAGTTGAGCTAGAAGATCGTTTTCAATTTGTATTACCTCTGTCTTCACTTCGGTGCAAGGTGGTCCAGTTCCAACTGAACCTGTAGGTGTCGAGGAGCTATTCGTCCATTGCGCAGCAGCCAAGGCTGCAGCTGCTGCGTTACTATTTTTTAGGAGGGTAGCTGGATTTGCTGACTTTCCATATGCAGCGGAAACTAGTTTGAGAACAGAAATTGTTTGGGTCATTAAGAATGTAAGTGGATGGGAAGTAAGATAATCTGTAGTTGATAAAGTAAAAAAATACCTATTCTCCCATCGATTTCCAGGGCTTCCTGGGAAAACACCATGAATAGCCGGGATGCTTCGGAAACATTATTAGCTTCCACATAGCAGACACCGCGCGATAAGCAAGTTCCAGGCTCTCTTGCAACTTTAACATTTTTTATAGGAATACAGGCCATGCTTGGTTTTGATTGAAAGGCTTGTAAAACTCCCTCTTCTGTTGTTAGCGTATCCAGGTTACTCAAAATTATCACTGGAGATAGGAATTCGACGGCATTGATTAGGATTGATTAGGATGTATTCATTGACTGGCTAAATATAAGACGCAGCACTTACTACTGGTAGGGTGTGAACTGATTTCATCGTAAAGATCTCCGTCTTGATCTTCCGGTCTCGGAGCATTACATTTGTAGCAAAATTCACGTCGTTTAAAGTTGTGACCATGACACTGTTATAGATAATTTTGAATTAGATACAGAATTCCAAATCGAACAATTATTGGAAAAAGTAAACAGTAAACGTACCCTTTCGCAAAACCAGTCCGCAACAAGTTTTGACACACCCTCCGACGTAGGCACCTTTGGAATGCTGTATATTAAATTCGCTTGAAATTGGTCGTGCAACACAAGTAATCCCTGAAAATACTACTGTATTAGCTTCTGTCAACATAGTCTTGAACTCCCAATTAATTTATTTTTACCTTTTTCAAGTCCATCCATCTAGTTGCGTCAGCCACAGAGTTGAACTCCACAAAAGCAAATCCTCGTGATGCACCTGTGTCATGTGTTGGTAAAATACCGAGAAAAAATATTTTTTTAGCTTTAAAAACCAGATGAGTTTCTTAATCGGGCAATCATCCATTCAATCGCCGATTTCTCCCAGTTCTTAGCTGCACTCATCTTGACTTTGCTGGTTTGCACTCTCCGTTGGTACTTTTTAACTTTCACTTTCCCATAAATTCATTCTTAACCCATGAAAAGATATTTTACTCTAAATACATTAGCCTATGCGCGGACCTGTGTCACGATTCCTTATCAATCTGATATCCTTTACCATGATCCCACATCGAAGAACATCTTGTCTAATCTGTAAAACAAGCACAAACACAAATTACAGTCATTAATGAAATCCCAAAAGCGTGAAACGCTTTTTGTAGAGTTAAAAATTTCAAAACCAAATCTTACGTCGTTCTCGTTAAGGTGTAAGGCCAAGCCTCGAACCATTATGGTACTATTAGGCTCTTGGTACTTGTAAGAATCGTACTGTGTCTTATAATCTTGGCGATAATCGCCATGGTAATCACTAATAAAAAGAAAATCTTATGTAATTTCACTTAATATCATTTGGTAAGTTACTTAATAACAAGCAAATCACCTGTATTCATCACTTGAGTGTCTAGAGCTACTACGATGTCTTCGCCGTCGCCTGTGTCTCCTTCTGTCTGACGATCTCGATCTAGAACGGGATCGAGACTTGGTTGACCGCGATGAAGATCGACGGCGATGGCGTCTTTTCTCTTTTCTCCTTTTATCGTGCCTTGACGATCTGTCTCTGTCACGACTCCTGCTTCGACTTCGACTTCCGCTCCTTCTTCTACAATCACATGTTCGCACTTATATTTAAAATGCTTTTTACGCATTATAATTTAGAATTATTTGTAATTATTTGTAAGTACCTCTCCTTCCGGTGACTGTTACTCTCTGACCTATCTCTATGTCTTTCTCTTCTATCTCTCCCATCCCTCCGACCACCGCTGCTACTTGATTTATGACTTTCATCATGATGGCGTCTACTACTCCCTCCGCCACTCGCATCGTTATTATGGTGCGATGAGACAGGCATCTCGCCCGTATTTCCGTAATGATTGTTGTAGTCACCTCGTCCCCATGAGCTTCTACTGTTTGTCCCGCAGTCTTCTTCCGCTACGTGATTTTCAGATCCGTCTCCATTATCGCCACCATGTCCATAGTAGCCGTAGCTCTCATCGTATCTTTCCATTTAATGGAGAACAGTTCCCACTTACTTTAACACTATCAGCTGAGGAACAAGTTTTGTCACAGTTTCTTTACACAAGATTTAATTTCAGTTTCGGCCTGAAACGTCCTGTTGCTCCTCACACAGTACATTATTTTTGTTTTCACACACAATTTGTCGTCGCATCAGCCCAAGATCCATTAAAATTAATTTGGATTCTCGCTCAGGTCACTCCCATCAACTGATAAAACACATTTAATGGATTGACAAACAACAAAAATCAACAGTACTAATACACATTAGTCGCTCCCGAAATGTAAACTTAAAAACAAATGTTACAGGTGTACTTGATCCTGGTTTAATGTAAAAATGTTGTCATACATGCACAAGGTACTGTACGGGTACTGTACAGATGCCTATGACAAAATTGGCGAAAATGATGCCTTTGGCGGCCCGAAGGGCCGTCAAAGCTCCTACGCGTATGCCCTGAAAGAAAATCTACGAATGCTTTTGCGTTGTGCAGCCCAAATAGCCAAATCGCGTACTGTCCTATTCCATGAAACCTCGTACATGCGCAGCGATACCATTGAGTGCATGAACGATTGGGTGTTTTTTCGCAAACACACGTAATTTCGGCTTAAGGCGCGGGTGGGAGGCAGCAATGGCGTTTAGCTTGGCCATGGTATGGAGAAAAAATTTCAGCTAATTAAAAAAATGTCCTGACTGGCTTCACTGAATGGCCAAAGAGTTGCATATGAACTTGTTTCCCGCCTTTTTTATCAGGCAAACGGAAACTCAATTGTACCTATGTATATCGGGAAGCTAAACGCCATCACTGGTGAGAGGGTGAGTGTGTCGACGAGTTTCTCTCTTCAATTTGGAGGAAGCTCAATTCCCCTTCACACAATTCCATCCGTGCACCTTTGGAGGGGCTCAACGCGTGAAGGAAACCAAACATGTGGATTCTCCGTCCTGAACCCGTTTTGTGATACTAACAAAGTTCCAGTTAAGGTTGGGAAAAGCAAGAAAAGGAAAAGGGAGAAGAGAAAGGAAAATGGAGAAGAAAAAGGAAAAGGGAGAGAAAGAGGAAAATAAGACTCCATTTGTAGGGACTACGAAGACATGGGGCTCCGGCGAGCGAGCGTAGCTCGCGAGCCGGCAATTTTTTGAAGTCACGCGATGCCTTTCAGCGTTGGACCCTCCGCATGCTTATGACTAATTTGGAGGTTGTGCATCTATGAATGTTGTCAACAACTTTTTGACACTTTAAATGTAGTATAGTACATCTATCGCACGATTGTTACCGTTAAATTCTAAACGGTCTGTGACTTTCTACATATAAGGTATATCTGTAGAGGTCCTCTTTTGTTTTAAATCTGTCGCATCCGTGTTGGAAGTATGTCGAAAAATATTGTGTTTTGACAAAAACAAATGATGAGCTCAACTAGCCATTGTATAGGATGCGTTAAGGATGATTTAGTTGTTTAAAACGACGAAATAAAGTGGTTTGTCTGCATTTACAAGTTTTTTTCTCTTGAGTTTTTGCATCTCTGGGAATAACATTAAAGGATTTTTATCGATTTTATTTTCAACATTGCCCAGAACAAGGAACTGTGGATACCCCATGGTTTAGCTTGTCGGACCAATGGGCTCTTCTGCATTGCACAAGTTAAGAAAACGAGGCAAAATTGAGGAAGTTTCAGGTGGTACCATATAAAACTTGCGAACCAGTAGTGCATATAAGCCTGTGAAAAAAAAACATGTTTCTAATATTCATTCCATATGCGACACACTATAGATGATAGGGATAAATGTCAGCGAAATATACATAGGAAAATGACACATGAATGTACCCAGCCAAAAATTGACAGAGGAAAAATGGTCAGAGTCTTATATATGAAGTACAAGTTTCTAAGTCCCGGGTTGTTATTTTATTTTGATTAGTTAATAATTATAGTAAACATGTGCCATGTTTTCAAGCTGATTTGTTACTTTATTAGCTTCAACTGTCCGCTATATAGGAATCTAACTGCGTTCTTTTAGAATCGTGCGATAATCTAGGATAAAAAAAGATAACCAAACCGAAAATACTGCTAAGCAATTCCATAAAGCTTGTATATTTTGAAACATAAGATATGTTAAATAGATTTCCAGTGTTTTTCTGAATAGATGCAATGTAATGTCGACAGTGGGGATGTGCCCGGTTTAAGTATGAGTAGAGTCGATTTGCTGATTAATTTTCAACACGAGATTTGTTGTCAGTGCCTGGGTTGATAATGTTTAAAGCTGATCGGGGTAAGATGCAATAAATACTATTTTCGTCCTGCAATTTGCATGTCCTGCTTCATTTGACACTTTCAGCCGGTTCTCATCTTTGCTTCGTTCTATTAGCTTTTGTTTTGTACAGAGTCTTTATTGAAAAATCCTATAATTTCACAAGCCATAGCCTTGCAATCATTTTTCATCCTGATTTCATTTCAGTTCATTTATCATTTCCTTAACACATTCATGGATAAATTTACATGAAAGCTCAGTCCGTAAAGGCCTCCTTCTATGAAAAACCGGCTAACCCTTCAGGAGAGCCATGAAGAACAGTGACCTGTCCATTTCTAAGATCTATTAATAAACATTTGTATGTCCTTACGTTTAATCCTGTGCATGAACTTTCTAGATCAAAGCTAGCCTATTCTTGAACTTAACAGCTTGGTGGTCTTCCATTACTCATAAGCAATTTTCAATTGTCATCGCTTTTTTCTTATGTCATCATTTGAGTTTTGGCCAATAGCTTTGTTAAGCATCACAATTTGAACTATGTTTTATGTTTTCTATTGTTAAATTCAATATTTAGTCTGATTTTTTACCTAAGTGTAATTTGTTTTTTTTATGTTTTGTTTTTACCTTGCAGTACCACGCACCCTTACAACATAATCGTGTCATAATGCATGACCTGTTTTGTTCAACTCCATGCGCATTTTGCACCAAAGGAAGCTTAGTCCAACCCCAAAGTTACATTAAAGACCAGGGTAGAAATTCACAGAAAAGTTAATCGGGATTAGCTGAACTCAAGTTCTCAAGTCCCATGCTAATCTTCATAAGGAGCAGGTTTAAGATTAGCTAAACCGGATTAACTCTGGCTGTGAATCCCCATCCAGTATACCTAGCGATCTAATTCAAAAAATACATAATTTGAGAATAATTCTGTTTAATTTTTGTTACTATAGTTAATTTTAAACCTGCAGTAAAGTTTAATAAAAATGGTAATATTAATAGAATCAATAAATGCAAAATATCAATGTAAAGTATTGAGAAAAGGAGGCGTGTTATTTTATTTTTGTAAGATCTACTTTGAAGCAACCTTGTTGATAAGGGTCCCTAGTCCCTGCGGATACATCATAGTCAGAAATAGTGTCTTTGGGATCATTCGGATCTTTGTGAGTGTGACTTCACTGCACACACCTACGTGCAAACTATCAAAAAACCCATTTAGTAACCTCTTCCAATGCTTTTATTTTTAACCCTTTCTCTTTTCTCATTGTATAGCCATCACAGCCCCTTGAACGAAGCACCTTGACTCTTTGTCATTGATTAAATTTTGTTCTGATGTTTTTTGTTAGCGCATTAGCTGATCTGTAGATAAGACATAGCCCCGTAGCCAGCAGTGGTATCCCCGCACTGGTGTCAATTCTTTTATCATTGCCAAAGTTTGTGTCAAAATAGACAGTTCGTTTGCATTGACAAGGTCGTGTGTAGTCTCCCACAGACTTCATTTCAGGTCCCTAAATAACTTGTTGGTCGAGAAAAAAAAATGCGAACTTGAATACTCCATCTTCTTTGAATAGATACGCCAACCTCACTACTGCTTACGTAGATAGCACACAAGTACCATTTAAATGTCTGTAAAAAACTGGACTTTTGTTTCATATCTTGGATATATTTAGAAAAGATGTGTTTCAAAAGAATAAGACCTTAGAGCTAAGTTGGAGACGTACTGCCAACAATTCTAATCTGTAATATATATTTTTGCGGTACAACTGCACATTATGGTAAAATTGTCGATTTTGGTTTGCTTGTTGTGTGGCTTACCCGGTACCTTAGGTTTGTCGAGCTACTGTCATGTATTAAATGCTGTCGTCATGACACTGATAATAATAATATGCCAATGTGCACACATTTCTATTGACAGTTCCGTTGGATACTTATTAACATCGGAGTGACCATACCGTACCATGATATACACAAAAGATCTGAAGGCATTATGTGAACAGAGCACACTAAAAATGTGACATTGAAAAGAATTTGGTTATAGTTAAATAACCTCTGCGATCTCTCCCGAAAAAGGAGAAATAAGCGAAACCTCAATCTTCTGGATAAGTTCAGTCGGACTGTAGCCAGGCAGAAGGAAGCAACTGTTGTCATTACTTCCCGTATTAGTTTTGTTCCATGGTTTGTTACATTCCAGTTCCTCCAATCCTCCTCACTTTCAAGTGGATCCTGCTTCAATTCTCTTGCTGTGCCGTTGAGGGACATAGCGTCACCGGAGAAACGTTCTTTTGTGATTGAAACGTGTGCTCGCGCTTACCCGGCTTACTCTGCTGGTAAGAAACTCTTTTATATTGTGCAATTTCATAAAGTTTTTGCGTTTAATTGACACAGTGTCATCCTGTACTTACTTGGTTATCAATATCAACCACTACATTATCTAACACAATAAATTAGTGGAAATTTTAGACAAACCTATGTTATTTTTAGAGTAATCATAATCATAACAGTTCATGTGCTAGGCTCGGTCAAACAATTGATAATTACTCGGTTTTCTTGTGAATATTTCTTGTCGTTGAGTCAAAAATGAAAGTTGATTGTTTGTCGTAGAGTTTTCTTCCTATGAACTAAACCCAGAGCTTAGCTTATAGCGCTTCTACAAACGTGAATTTTGTTTTCCACGACAAACAGTGAAAAAATGTTGCAGGGATTTGATTTCTCACTATCTAGCAAATAATTACCGTAATATTTCGTTTCTTTTTTGCTTTACGTTGAGCTACCTTTAGTACTAGGCTTGTCAAGAAACCGGGTTTTTGAACTTTTCCTTTCAGTGCTACGTGTATCAGTTTCGTTTTTAACGCAGCCAAAAAGGTTGTTCAGGGAGGAGAGGTTCAATCAAGTATTGAAAATTATTGAAATTCCCTGTGCTCCACACTCAAATTGAAACAAGTTAGCATTACTTCGCAAGCTACGTTTCTTGTATGAATGTACTTTGTTCATTCTAAAACTAATTATAAAGAAAAACCTATACGACAAAATACAAACAGAAAATTTCTACCCGGGTGAATAGTTGACAAAAACAAATTCTTATAGAAAGCGAAGGTTAGGTTCATTTATGCAAATTATCTGTACGGTATACAGCATATAGTTGGTTGCATTACCATTTTTCTCCGTTTATTTACTTTTAACAAAATAGATACATTCAGTACCACGGTCTATTTACAAACTATAGTCAATAACACGCAAACTTTAGACCGTTTTTCTTTGAGAATATTATTTTTATGAATTTTGTTGAACAGCCTTTTTTCATTTATTGTGACTCATAAGGTTAGTTGTTTTCTTCGCTTGGTTGTAAACAATTTCGTTTCTTCTCTTATCTGATTGGTAATCATACTGCACTTTGTGGGCGCATTGTGGGATGGACCAGTTACCCTTGTCCAGTTTTTGTACAAAAAAAAATCAAGGAAGATTTTGTGTGTTCCAATTTTTCCACTAAATTTCTTCTTATCCAGAAGTCACACATGGTCCATAAAAACAAGTTGTAAAAATCAAGGAATGAATGAAAGAATAGCCTCAGATTATTTTGTTTTCCGTAGAAATTGTCAGATTTAGTTTGATCAACTGGGAAGAGTAGATTATGATTTATGTACAAAGCAAAATCTTCGCTGATAGCAGTTTGAGAGGAAATGCAAGTTACAAATAAAATATGACCATGAAATTATTGAAAAGCCCGTCATGAACCACGTATTTTTTCAAAGGACTTTGCTTTCTGCCGGATGTATCATTGATACCCGATTGACAGAATCAATTTCCAGTTATACGCTAACAAATCATATAAATTCTTTTGGACGAACAGAGAATTTTATCTAAAGCCTATTTTGTTAATTATGAAATGTTTCCACATTTCATCGTGTTCATGTCCAAAAATATCAAGATAATCGTCTGAAGATTTTTTCTGTGTTCCTGTTAAATGAAAATCGGCACGAGTAAACTGATACGGAGAAATGACATAATTTTGTTGGAATTAACCCATCCCATTTGCAAACACAAACCCATTCAGTGCCTTCCTCAAAAAAAATTGTCACCTGTACTGGAGTCAATCCAGAACTGTTATCAATTCATTTGTTGTGTCCTTTGTTTAGCGTTCCCTAATCCGTTTTATCCTCGATATCTTTACCTGCATGTGAGATGACGTATGTTATGACATATCAACCATGTCATTCCGATTAGTGATAACGTTATACAACTTTGTCAATCCGTGTTTAATACACATTTTTCCATTGATTGATCACTTTCTACAGCTCGCAAAAGCGTTGTACATTGTGCCTTATGCATTCATGAGTAGATAATTTGTCTAGGCAAGTAACAAGTTTCCATGAGAAAACAGTTTTGATTAGGAGTAGTTTATCTATTTCGGTAATAGTGCACGAAACGGAATCCCGAGTATATATGACGACTGAAACTTGATCTCTAGAATGAACTACGACAGATATGAACAGTTTCATGCATATAGACAGGTAGTTTAGTGTGAAAGAAAATATGAATGATTTTCAGAGAATTGGACGCTATCTGTAGTCTAAATCTGAGTAATATTCATAAGGTTAAAACGTCAAAGGCCATTACATAAAGTCCATGAACTCGGCAAAAGTGTAAGAAAACAAGCGTTGAGAATTATTTTTTTATTTCATTTTCATTATGAACGGTTATAATAATGAGTAAAAAGGACTTGCTGTTTGACACGTCTATTTTCAAATCTTACTATTGTACGAAAAGGTGTTATACGAGACTAAGAACCCTTATCAGAGATATATTCTGTCAATTAGTACAACAAATTAGACCAATTCCTTGAAGCATAATGCCGAAATGAGAGTGAGTCGACGAGTTGATAAAAATTTACAAGTCACATTGCTGCCTTGAATGTTTGAGAGCAGAAAGGATCAAGACACAACTCATTGTTATGTAATGTACCTACTCTTGCATTTTATTGACGGCTTCACCTACAATCAAGTACAAAGCAAAGTGGTATCAGTGCACACTTTTTACTGACTCTTCTAGAGCCCAAACAAAGTCTTCTAAATTACCTGAGTAGCACACTGTTATATTATTGTTAAGCTCTGTACATATAACTTTTAAACGTGCACGAAAACAATGCAGCAATCATTATAGCAATCATGACCACAAGGTAATAAAATGCCATGAGTTGAATTGATTTAACAATGAGATGCAGTTGTAGTGGTGCCAGAAAAAATGAAAGGGAGATTAGATCATATTATATGCACCATAGAACATACCGTTTCCTATCGAATAGCACTCGTTTCATTGTCCTGCACCAGGTAAATGGCTCTCGTCAACTCACTAATGAAATGAATCTTTTCTTCAAAGCATCATTCTCTTTTGAAGAACATTTTTCATCCATTATTTAATCTTAGCAATCCATGTTTCACAAACTGTCATCGTTTCATGAAACGCAAATTTACAATTGAAAATTGCACGAAAATTGTGTACTTCTCACGTCAAATCCTTTCGGTAAAATTAATTTTACCAGTCAGTTTGTGGCTAATATCGATTTGTTAACGCACACTGTGTCTCCGTCAAATATTTATTGGAGCAATGATGCATAGCCACCTGTTGAACTACAAGCGTTGATGTCGAGAATGATAGTGGTGTTTGATGTGTGTCTATGGCCTATCAAATGCGTTCATGGTTTACAAAAGTTACTACGTTACGTTCGTGTGCAGTCGCTGTCCGAAGCTAACACTCTCCCTGTCAAAAAGTACGAAGATAAAGAATGAAACAAGATTGCATGCTTAGTTGGTCCTCGCTTAGATAAATCAAATGTTGAAAAAGAGCAAGGTATTTTTCATTCCATGATCGCGCTATAGATCAGGATGACAGGCACCTCGTTTTCCTTTAATATTTGAGGTTTGAGATGCAAACCACTAAACAATCTGTTTTTTGCCATCAGTTGCATTTTGGCTGTATCTTTCTGCAGACGTGCTCGTATCATGTTCGAGTGCAGGTGTCACACGGTGTGCATTCCACTCGTTTAAACAAATCCATGATCCTGAACACTTTCTATGAAATTCTATCTGTCATTGATTCCAGGTGAAACTAGACAAATTTGCAGATAGTATCAGCAACATTGTTTGCGTAGTACCGTTTTAGTGCTTACGTCCGCATCCAGTTTCTATCTGTCAATTTTGACATCCGCATTGGCGCGGTTTCAACGTCTGACGTTGAACCAAAGTTAAATAATATCTAGAACATATATTAATCCATATGTTGAAACGTTCAAGCCAAACTTTTCTAGTGTTGGTGTACGTGTGCCGTTACAAATGATTCAAACCTACTACCTATATAGCTTCAAATGTAAAGCAGTGGCCTAAAATGGTTGTTGTGTGACGTACTGTTTAATGAAGTCCTTACGTTTTCCAATCGAACAGGAAATTGTAGGGAAATAATTTCAACAAAGAGGAACACACCGCAACTATATTTGAGGAAACTTGAAAAACTAGTTGGGAATCAAACGTAAGAATTTGCTAATATCATACAAAGTTTATCAAGTGTTGCGTGCGTGGCAGCGTTGAAGCATTTTGTTACTCTGAAAAACATTTCATTGTTCATTTCTTGGAGAAAATTTTGAATGAGTTAATACTGGGTAACGATTACGCATAAAAATCCAACGGTATATTATGCAATAGGCTCAGTGGAAAATGTAAATATGTAGAGAATTGTATGCTGTCGTTTTCAGCGTTTTATCAAATTATTGGCAGTCACAATTTAATGAAATCATAAACGCATTTGCAGTTACTCGTGTAGTTGAGCAATAGTCATGAATTACTTGCGCAAGATCGTTACTAAAATATGTTTTCATTTAGTTAAAAGGCTAAAAATAAATTCCTTTCTAAATCAAGAACAACGGTTCGAAGTAAAGACTTACAGTTCACGATGTTATTCCAATTACATAATTCATATCATTCCACTACTTTCTATATTGTGAACAGTGTGAGTCTATTGTGGGCAAGCAATCTTCATAAATAAATATGAGGAAAGGGATGGTTATAAGATTTCATTAAGATTGTCTGCTTGCTCATCTTTGTGATTGTTGAATTTGAAGTTGTGAATGTCAAAATTGTTACGAAATAGTTTGAATAATGCTAAAACACCTTCAAATGTAAGTCCATTTAAGATTCTTTCATTTCGTTAGAAAGTCGATGATTACTACGTAATTGCCAGAAGTTTCAAAATTCAGATTTCCCATTAATCGTAATTGCAACGGGTTCAAAAGGTCTAGCAAAGTAGGTCGTTTACCATGTGAACGTTTCATGAAACGTACCCTAGTGTTTTAAGGCAACAGCTCCCGCTACAATGTACGTAGCTTTAGCAACAGGTCCATTGCGATTGTCGCTCAAATTCCGACCAAGCTTAATACTCGATCCATTTTGATAAAGAAAAGGGTATCTTAATAAGGATCGAGGGTTTAAACATCTTTGATCGAGGGTTACAACATCTATACTAGAAGCCGATTTAAATGCATACACACATAAAGCCCTACTGATCGAGCTTTAGAAGACTTGCTAATCGCTTATGAGATGTGTTTTTTTTTCGTCACACGTTGCCGTACACAAGTGTCTTCATTTTAAGTGGCCAAGAAGAAATCTGCATTGATTTCTTATAGGAATCAACACTTGCTGAATTTCTCGTAAACAAATCCTGGGTACATCTGGTAGCGGTCTACTCGGAATAGTGACTCTTAAGATCTTAATAGCAATCTTGATTTCAAGATAGTTAAATTAGTATGGACTCTCTTAAAAGTATAATTATAATTCACAGAAGTATTTTATTTTGTGTAGGTTTAAAAGTAGTTTTATTAATAAATTTAAACCTAATTTGAATCGTTTTATAAAGTCTTTCTATTATAACCTTGCAGACCCACAAACATGCATAAAAATTGGTATCGTGAAGTTTCTCTTGACTGTGGCTATCTAATATGTAGTAATATTCATGGAAGCATAAGCAATAAGCATGTCTTCTAATTTTCGTCAGTAGCTAGGGCTTAATGTGTGTATGTACCTATTAACATATGCTAGTGTACAGATGGTCAAGCCCTCGATCAAAGACGTTTTAACCCTCGATCAAGATGTTTTAACCCTCGATCAAGATGTTTTAACCCTCGATCAAGATGTTTTAACCCTCGATCCTTATTAAAGTACCCTTTTGCTTATCAAAATGGATCGAGCATTTCCCGGATCGGCTGTTTG